>JACCIY010001644.1:0-68003 GCA_025506505.1 Flaveria sonorensis
GGGTTTTAAAGAAAGTCCTCACTGTTGACTTCAGAAGCTAGATCAAGAATAGCTTCTGTAACCAGCAGTTTATCAGACATAGCGGACCAACTCTATAATTCCTCCCGCAGCTGGACTCAGCTTCGGAAGTAATAGGAACTGCACTATCTGTCGCTCAAAGTCAGTTGTTGGGCCATTAGTCTATGTATCCCCTTCAAAGTCAATCTTGGGTTCAATAGAGACCTTAGGTTGACCACCTTCCTCCTTAAACGTAAATGATGCAGTCAATCTTTGAAGCTCTTCAGCCCAAAGTAAGCAATGGCAAGATTAGGTGAGCATTGTTCAAGTGAGGAGATTATCAGAAACTGAGTTAAAAATCTGTTAAGGTCGACAAGCATCCTTGGGTCTACTTAAACTGAAATGGGAGGTGGTTAAGGAAAAATGGCTACAAGTCATTTTTGTTTGGGGTAGAAAGAAGAAATGGCAGTATGGGGTTCCACTTGAGTTGATATCTCCTCATGAGTGTGAGCAGATATCTCCTCATCATGTCTTTGTTTTCTGTAAATTCTCCCCTTTTTTGGTAGCATCATCTTAAGAAGTAGATGAGCTAGAGGAAGAACACAAAGAAACCTGAGTATGTACATGCCTAACAGACTTCTCAATCTGCTTCTCAGCTAGTTGAGCCTAGAGATTTTCAATCTCAAGTTGCTAAGTGGCAGACCTATTTCTAAATTCCAAACTTTGATTCAAGATTGGTGACTTTGGAATAAGGTCTTTGATGGTGAGTTGCAGACTACTCTCATCTTCTTTTGAAGAATCATCGGGAGACGGGATAACTACATAGTATGTTCATCCTCATCACCAGCTATGGTTTCTTGGCGCCCCAGGATACCCTTGCATACTGATGTCTCTTTCAAAGGTATCAATGGGCAAGGTTGCCGTAGATACCATCTGACTGATGTTGTGACTGTCCTGATAGGCTATTGACTAGTATACCCAGGATACCATGTTACTAGCGGTTAGTGGTGGGTGTCTGGTGGGGGTTCATCACCTGCTGGACTTGCAGGGATGTCACCATAAGCAATTGGCTCAAGCATACCTAGAAGGAGATTGGTGAATCTCTTCTAGTAAAATTGTGGCACCTTCTTCAAAGTCCTGAAGATGACAGTCTTCATGTGAGGGACCAGTAAAACATGAACAAATTGTAGTTTATCCTGGTCAACTCATAATTGATAATGTGCTGAATTAACCTAGATACATATAGAATGGTCCTTAGTGAGATTGCTACTCAAATTATTTAGCACAAACCTTGAGTAGTTGAATAAGAGGAACTTTACCAACCCATAGACTAGGCAGCCCAGATCATAAGGATTTGATCCCACCCCCCTGATTTGTTGGATAGGCTATGTAGGAGAATGTGAAGTAGGAACTTCCAGTTGTACGAGAAGTTGAGCTTGTAGACTATAGATCTACTCACATCTCCTCCATATCCCATTTGAGTGTAGGTTTCCTCCTAATAAGACTTTGGGAATTCTGTGGAGGTGCCTTCATCATGGAATTCCAGATGCTTCCTGATGGTTGTTTCACTGATGATGATCTCTAGTCCGCAGACCCTTGATCTGATGACCCTTTCATCATTGATAGTTTCGCTTCGACCATCGGCCTAGAATTCGGCCATGAGGTTTGAGTAGATGGTGGGGTTAACACTAAGGGCAGTAAAGTATGTTGATTGAGAAAGAAATAGATGATAGGGGCAAAATCGGCATCACTTGAAGAGTCAAGGATGGCGACTTGTTGTGTTAGGGATTCAAGGCCATTGTTGAGATGGAAACTGTTTGATTGAATCGGAAAAATGAAAAAAGCAGGATGAAGAAGAGAATAGTGAAATATTGGGTTTCAATGATGGGTAAAGAGAAAGTAAGAAAGAGAAACAACTGGTAATTTTACATGGTAGGAAAATCATTGGATAAAGTGAAATGATAGATGAAAGATGCTTTTAGGTCAATTGGATGTAGGCGGCAAATGATATGATGAAAAGATTTAAAATTCTGGCTAATTACTGTTTTTCTAACAATATCTCTACAGTAAAATAATGTGGGCCCAAAGATTTCCGTTGAAGAGTAAAATTTCTCCGAGAGTTAAAACTCTTCCAAAGACAAATGAGTTTGATTCCAAAGATTTTCTTCCGAAGGCATTTTATTTCCGAAGGAAAACATTGGTTTACACCACATTTGCTTTCGAGAATTAAAGTTAATAAGCTTAAGAAAACATCTTAGGAAGAAAATGTTCTTGAAGGAATTTTACTCTTCCGAAGAGTTATGTAAACTCTTCCGAGGATAAAATTCTCTTTGGAAGATTTCTTACTTAGAAAATTTTTACAATTTGGAAAAACTTTCTGGCAACAAGGCGTAGATTGTATTTAGACAGTATCAAGACACACTTTAAAAGGTTTTCAAAGAGAAAAGACTAGTCAATATTATCATCCTAATAGCTGTGATTAAATATTTAAATCTTTGCTCTATAAAGGCTTTTGTGAAACAACTCAGCATATTGTTCATTTGTATTCACTTTGACTAGCTTGATTAGATTTTCTCATGAATATCTCGAATGAAATGATACCTATTGTCAATGGTTTTGTTTGGAGTGCTTAACTGGATTTTCTGTGATCAGGAGTTTCCATGAAGCTGAAACCATAATCCAGCAGCTAATTCTAAATCCAAAGCAGTTGAGCACAGCAGCTTGCAGCAACAATATACTCAGTTTCAGCAGTTAATAGGATACACATGATTACTTCTTACATTGCCAAGAGATGATCCTTCCACCAAGAAAATGACATCCTCCCGATGTTGATTTCTTGTTGATATTGTAGCCACTATAATCACTATCAGTGTACCATAGAGGTTAAAATCATAATTCTTAGGATACCAAAAACCTAATTTAGGCTCCTTTGAGTATCTAAGAATTCTTTTGGTATCAATTAGGTGAGACACCTTTGGAGGAAGCCTAATATCATGTATAGATGCATGTTGCAAACATGATACCAGGTCTACTTGTAGTGAGATACATCAAAGATCCAATAATTGCCCTGTACTGATGCTTATCAGTATCGTCCACCTTGGAATCAGGACTAAGATTGTGATTTTTGGGTATGGGTGTCATGGCTGGCTTACAATCTGTCATCTCAAATCTCTCCAAGATATCTTTTGTCATACTCAGATTGATTAATAAAGAACCCTTCTTCCATCTGCTCACTAAATTCCTAGGAAGAAATCCATCTTTCCCATGGAACTTATTTCAAACTTCTTCTCATGATGCTTCAATGTCTTTGCACATTTGGTCATTGGAGGAACCAAATAATGTTATCAACATACCTTTACAAGCATCATATCATTACCGGACTTCCTTATGAATAAGGTTTTGTCTATTGTGCTCTGGTATACGCACATTCTTGAGAAGGAACTAAGACAGTGTCTCATACCACAGCCTAGGTGCCTCATGCAACCATAGAGAGCATTATCAAGTTTACACAACATAGTTGGGATGTTATGTATCTTTAAATCCAGGTGGCTTGCCACATAGACTTCTCTGTCGATATCCCCATACAGAAATGCATATTTCACATCATTTGATAGGCTGTGAAGTTCTTGTATGCAGCAAAAGTAAGAAAGATTCGCTCAGCCTCAAGTCTTGCAATAGGTGCAAAGACATCTATGTATCTATACCTTCCTCCTTTGTATATCGTTGAACATCAAGTGTAGCTTTGTTCTTGATGATCAACCTCCATCAAATCTTTGTTTCTGTATACCCACTTTGTGCCAATAGGAACCAGACCAGGTGGCAATGGATAAGTTCCAACTTTTTGCTCTTGAATGAAGCAACTCCTCTTGCATAGCTTCTATCCAATTGTTGTCTTTGAGGGCTTCTTCCATCTATTTTGGTTCTATTTGAGAGAGAACGCATGAGTACAAAGTAGACATTCCCATTATGGGTCTGACTCTTGTTTTTCACACCTTCTGAGACATCCCCCATGATGTTCTACAGCTGGATGAGTGTTGTGTATCCTAAGCCTAGGAAATCACATGTAGTTGCATAGATAGATCCAAGTTTAAAAAGTTTTGCTTAGGATTTTTAACACCATCACCAGCTGACTGTCTCACATTCAGTCAATGAGGATGATTTAATGAATGTGTGACAGGCATCAATGGTATTTTGCTGAGAACAGCATCAACAGTTTCCGTTCCTCCTGATCACTATCTTTATCAGCTTAGTGTTGAATACTTGAGTTGTCAACTGTTGAGTTATGAGGTTCAGTTGGCTGACAACTTGATGAAGTTCCATGGTTTCCTGAGATATTCAAGCTTTTAGGATTTTCAGTTCAAGGAGATTGATCTTCATTTCTTCTTGGAGAAATTGGAATTGGTCTTGGTAACTCAAACATTTGATCTTCGCAGGGGTCCCTTGAATTCCTGTTCTCGCTAAAACATTCTCACAAGATGGTTTGGAATAGTTTGGAAACAGTTCTAAATTGACGTTATATTCAAGACCATTAACACAAGGAATGTGCTCATTGACAACAATGTTAGATGATTCCTCAAATTGTTGATTTTTGATATTATACACTCTATATGCAATTGAGGTTGAGGGATATCCAACAAAGATAGCATCATCGGACTTTTAAATAAAATTTTGCTAAATTGTCTTTTGTGTAAAGGATGGTACATCTACTGCCAAAGGACCTAAGAAAGCCAATGAATGGTGGCCTCTTGTTCCATAGCGCATAAGGTGTTTTTCCATGTGGCTTAACTATAAGAACCCTATTTTGCACATAACATGCAGTGCTGACTGCTTTTGCCCAAAAGGTTAAGGGCAGATTTTGAGTTTGCTAACATAGTTCTAGTAGCCTTAATAAGTGTCCTGTTCCTTCTCTCAGCAACACCATTCTGTTGAGGAGTTCTAGGAGCACTATATTGTCTGGAAATCCTTTTTGAGTTACAGAATGAGTCAAAAACTTGATTCTTAAACTGAGTCCCTTGATCACTTCTAATTATTTTTACCTTGTGATCTATTTGATTTTCAATTTTAAGAACAAAAGATTTTAAAGTTTCAGCAGTTTCGTCTTTAGTTCTTAAAAAGAAAACCCATGTAAATATTGTGAAATCATCAACAATCACAAGGCAATAAGATTTCCTTCCAATGCTCATAATATTTGTAGGACCAAATAGATCCATGTGCAACAAGTGTAATAGGGTGGTGATAGAGTTAACCTCTTTGGATTTATGTGAAACTTTATGTTGCTTCCCTTTTAGACAGGCAACCCAGTTGTCCTCACAGATAAATTCCTTTTAGGCACCCCATGTACCAAATTTATTTTAACCATTTATCATGGTTTTAAAATTAACATGGCACATCTTTTATGCCAAGAGTTGACTCATCACCATTTGCTTTAGAAAGAAAACATGATACTCACCTAGTGGGGAAGCTTTGTTCATATCCAGCTTGTACATATCCCCTCTCCTGGGAGATCTAAGACGCACCTATTCCTGAGAAATTGTCATCCCGGGTTTGAGGATAATGCACTCATGTTCTGTGAAAAGCATTTGTTGTTTTGATCATAGAATTAAGAACACTAAGGAGATTGTGTTCAAGCTGTTTGACAAAGTTACTTTGTCGAATTTTAAGTTACCATTAGATACACTACCTCTACCAGATATGTATCCTCCGGCTTCACCTCCAAACTGAACAGGAACTCCATTAAAGTGTTCAAACTATTATAGGAGTGATATGTTCCTGTCATGTGCCTGGTGCATCCACTGTCTACAATTCATATATTTTCATTTTTGTTATGTAGATGTCCTGCACATAAGGTAAAATGGTTAGTTACCCAAGCCATTTTAGTATTGGGCTCTTCCAATCAAATGATATAATTGAACCAAATGTATGCAGGGAGGTTCAATTATGGTTGTGAAGAAGAGGATTGGGCTGGCAACATCTTTTCTGATCTTCCATTCCATCCTATTTTTGATCAAGCTTGATGCCTGAAGAGGCTTGTGCAGCATAACTTGCTTATGAGGCTTCTTTCTTCACGGAAGTAGTTGTTACCATCTTTTCTTCCAAAGCAGTCTTCTTTTCAGAAGGTTTTAAAGGATTCCTTTTGTTCCTTTGTTTTGCTTCTGATGCTAGTTTGCTTTTGGAAGTACTTACTTTCGAAGGCATTCTAACTTCAAGGGAAAACTTAGGAAGCTTTTGTTTGTTGTTTTGTTTGTCTTTTAAAGTCAGTTTCCCATTGGAAGAGTAAGCTTCTTCCGAAGGCAACTTGGTTTTGGAAAAAACTTTCCTTTTCATAACACTTCGGCCATATGGTAAAGTCCAAATGTGAAACCCTCCTTGACTCCTTCTTTCTTAACAATAGATGCATAGTGTGTGCTTGTTGGATTGTAGCAACAATCATTAGACATGTGGTTATACAGGCCATCGATTATATATTCAATGTTAATTTTGATGGGGCAGGTTGATGGTTGCTTCTAGTGCTTCTTTTCTTCATTATCAGCCTTCCTCTTTAATTTTTTTCCTTCTTCAGAATAGAAATGCTGGTGCTACAATCGTTTCCTGAATCAGGATTTCCAACCACTTGAAATCTAGCTGATATGAATACACCATTTTACTTTGGGTCTATCTTTAACTTTGACTCAGCCACCTTCTTGGTAGTTTTTCTTGCTGGCCTGATTTTGTTTCTTCTAGCTTTGGTGGTTAAGGGTTGATCATCAGTTGTGGGGATGGGGTTTTCTACCTTATCCTTCCCAGCGGTGATTTCTATTATTGAAGCATTTTTCTTCTCTTTGAGCAATGGGTCAGCAGTTGGAACCTCTTGCTCCTCTACACCACATCTAGGCTGTCTAATAGACACAAAAGAGTGTAGTGGAGCAAGTTCATTGTATCCCAACCCACTTTTGTTTTGATAACACACCTTTGAGTAGGAGGATGATGCTGATGAAATCCAAATCAAAGGATGGATTACCCTAAGAATCTTTTCAAATCCCTCAAACAAATATAACAACAGATTGTTATATCTTATTCAACAATCAATAATCATGGTGCGGAAACCCATGATCAGATATATGATATCCGTGAGTGTGTGTATGATTATGTGATTGCTAGTGATTGAATGCCTGAATGATATTAATAATCTTCTTGTTTGTATTGAATGTTCAAAGGCTTATAAAGGATTAGGGTATTATGCTATTTAAAGCGTATACAAATAGCTATGTTCAATTACAAAAATACCCTTATGTTAAAAAAATTACATAAATAATCCTAAGTCTATAAGTTGTTCGATGTGGATGATAGACAGTCCGTTGTGCATGATCAGTCGTCCGCTATGAATGGTCAATAAGCTGTCCGCTGTGTCTTGCAAGATGTCTGCTATGAACACTTGTTGTGTGATTGCTTTGTATGTTGTTCGTTGTGCAGTGTTCATCCACTGTGAATGAACATCGACTTTGTACAGTTCATCAGCTGTGGACTAGTCATCTGTTGTTCATGCTTTGGACGTCCATTGTAGACACTTAGAAGCTTTTCTTCATCCGCCATAGACTCTTATTCATCAGTTGTGGAAGGTCTTCATCCGCTGCAGACACTTAGCAAAAATTCCTTTTTATCTACAATTCCAAAAAAGAAATTTAAGCTACATTAGTGTATGTTATGAATGTTAATGATACTAATGTGTTAGTTATTGATTGTTTGGATCTTATAATACATTATGTTTGATTATGGAAAGCATTATCCTTTTAATACACTTGTTGAGTCCAACAGATGCAATGATGGTGTTGAAGCTATGCTCTTCAATGGCATACTTCTTAGCTTTAGACTCAGCTATCACTAGCTGGGCTTGAGCCTCAGTCAACTTGGAGATTAAATCTTTTATTTGAGCCCTGTAATTTGAACGTTCATGTTTTATAGAGGACACAGTTTTCTCTAACTCTTGTATTTTGAGTTTGTAGTAAGATTCAGCTCTCTTAAAATCAGATTTTAGTATGTTTAAAGAGTCAATATCATATTTAATTTCCATGTTGTAGTTCTGATACAATTTGACCTTAGTAATACAAGCTGGAGTATAAGGATATTCATATACCTTAGTGTCTTCAATTGCAGCCATTAGAGCTTGAGCATGAGTGATATCTTACACCATGAAGCTCCAATCAACTTCTTGAGCTACATCTACAGTTTGTTGCTAACAGGATTTGGTTGCAGCTTTAGGGGTAGCAGGATGTTGGAAGGCTTTAGTTGCTCCAGGATTAGATCTAGGAGCTTTGCATTCCCTTGCAAAGTGACCAAGTTAGTTGTAGTTGTAGCACTTCGCCTTTGTCTTGTCAAACAAAAATTTGTTGTTGGTTGGGTTCTGAGGGAACTACCTTCCAGTTCTTTTGAAGAACTTCTTTGCTCTATAGGTCAAGAGAGCCATCTGTTGGACAATGTCCATGTATTCTACATCATTTGGGCTGAAACACTCCAGATCATCAAAACAGAATTGAAAATCTCTAGAGTGCTCACTCTATAAAACAAAGGCACAACTATCCTGGAAAGGATTTTGATGAGCCTGTTGAGACCTGGGCGTCTTAGGGAATGTGATGTAAGGCCCAGGAGAAGAGGACGACTGTTGGGGGTAGTTCAGGTATAGTTGGGGCTGGGGAGTTCTTGAACCTTTAGCAACATGTAGAGCATTACTGACTGAAGGATTGGTGATACTGTTCATCTAATGGCCTTTTTGAGATTCCATCGGCATACTATATCCATCAAGGATTCCATATAGTTTAGTAATGGTGAGAGTTTTGAATTTCTTAGTTCTCTTAATTGAGACACAATAGAATGTCCACTCATGAGGCAGTGCACTAATGAATTTTTTTACTATGACTCTTTTCTCAAGAATCACTCCCATAGACTAAAGAGAGGTGATCAAGTCCATGTATCTGAATTATTATTGGCTCAAGGTCTCACCAATAATATATATGAAGTTCTCAAACTTCTGCTTTCAGTACATCTTTCTTTGAATCCTTGGATTCAGCAGAACTAGAGTACATCAACTTCAAAGCCTCAAAGAGTTCTTTGGCAGACTCGTAGTGCTTAAAGCCTACCATTATAGAGTTTGGTATAGCAGTAAGTAGAACAGTAATGGCTTTGCAGTCAATGTCCATTCTCTTATTGTCTTTATCTGAGTAGTCTTCAATTGCCTTCTCAATCATGGCACCATTTCATGCTGGAGATTCCACTTTTGGTTTGTATGGACCATGGATAACAAACCACCACATTCGGCTATCCTGGTACTTGATGAAGCCATCAATGAGGATGCACCAGGTCCTAAAATCATCAGGAGTGATGGTAGGAACCTTAGTCATAGTTCCCATCTCAGACTCAGAAGACTTCTGGTTGAAATCCATTAGAGTGAAATGAGTGAGTATGAAGAAACAAGGGTGATTTAGGATGGTATGATCTCACAATCAAGAGCCAAAAAATCTTTGATGCCAATTGCAGGATCGGTGTTTGTCTCACAACACAAGATAATCACACAAACTCACTTAATGTCACTCGGGTTGATGAAGCAGAATCTTAACCAAGTTCACAAGTAATAGAATAAGTTCAAACTAGAAAACATAAAAGCACACGAGTGGTTTTCAAGATACTTGTATATATTACTTCTCAACTCTATTTTACAAGACTCTTAGAAGCATAGTTACTGAGTTACATGGAGAAATCAAAATTTTAGATTCAATGAGCTTGGATATTAGGATTCATCATGTTCATGACCTAGAAATTCAATATTAAGATGGGTGTATATGTGTGAATCAAAGAACAAAGAGATGGATAATGTATAATGTTATGATTTAATTGACGATGATGAACAAATTACAATGAGAATCATAGATGGATGATGGAGATCAAACCCACCCAAAGGAGGAATTCTCCTTAGGTGGTGATTCACACCATGAGAAACACACACACAAGAGCCACACCATGCAAAAATGCACTAGTGGGTCTATTTATACTATTGTTACATCATGACCTAATTTTGACTTTTCTTTTTGTCTTGATGTTGACTTTTTCATTGTTGAATTGTCTTGTATTGTTGTTTTTGTTGTGATCAACTTGGTCTCTAAACTTGTATAATAAGATCTTCTGTCGGTTGTGATTATCATTTGGTAAGATTCAGTTTATTCAATTGTTGATCTAACAATACTCCCCCTAAACTGATGCTTGCCAAACTCTAACTTTGAAGATCTTCTCCATCACATGTCTTCTTGATCGGCTATTGTTCTGAAACAGTTCACTATAATTCTCCCCCCAGATTAAGCTTCTCCTAATATATTCCTGACAAAGGATAGAATCTCTTTGAGAATACTTTGCATATGGGATATGGGTCGTATCACTTTTGGATTACTGTTCATGTCACACTCAAAGAATTTGAATGTATTAGGCATATAATGAGGCTTTGAACTTCAATAAACAGCATCAAGAACATAAATCAATTTTGAAAACACTTCCACTCTTTGAATCTTTAAAATAACTTTATAATTGCCATTCTTTAGTTGACTGTCATTTCCTTTAATTAAAGTCTATCTAACTGTTCCGCTCAGTAGATAGACAATGGTCAAAACATCATAACAGAAGATAAATCGAAGTACTTCAGAAGGAGCATCTGGCAGTTGTACAAATTCCTGAATAAATCAATGATTACGTGACCAAAGTTGATTTCTTCTTTTGTTTTATGGATGTGCCTGTTGGTTACAATCATCCGCATTCATTTTGTTTCTTTCTTTTCCTCATCTGTTCATCTGTTATTCTTGTGTATTTGAATGCATTTGGATGATGTTCATCTGCATTTGTAGTTAGATCAGCTGCATTTGATTAAGTTGAATTCGCATTTGTTCAGCTAGCATATCCGCATTTGTTAACAGCCGCATTTGTATCAAACTAACCATCTGCATTTGTTTTCTGATCTTCCATAAGCCGTACGCATTTGTACATAATGCATCCGCATTAGTGTACAATGCGTCCGCATTTCTTCAAACATGCATCCGCATTGGTTTTGATAACTCACAAAGCATCTGCATTTGTTTGAATACATCATCTGTATATGTTGAATAGTGTTGGACTATTTGAAGATGATACTTACCAAAACCTAAGTGCCAAATCTCATGATGATTACCAAAACCGACACGGTGAAGATATGCTAAAAATATGATCAAAACGAAAAAAATTTGACCAAAGTCAAACTTGGTCAACCGTGGTCAAAGTCAACAGTCAACATCAGCGGACGTCCCGAGTGACATCAGCACCCGACAGGCACGTATCAGCAACAGAAGAATTTATGAGACTTAGAACAATATTTGTGTAATCATTAAATGTAATTTTATTCATTTTTGTAAAGATAAATGTAGTCATTTATACTCTAGGTAATCAAGTGAGGTTAAAATGATCCAAGCATATAGATTTAGGCTAGTGAGAGAAACATCAAGTTGAGTGTGTGTGAGAGAGAATGTTCTTGCAAACTCCCTTGTAATCTCCTAGCAATCATACATATGAATGAATGAAATATTTATGAATATGTGTTCTTGATTGTTCATCATTCATTCATTATCATACATTATATCTTGCAACAGATCTTCACTTGAAATCATCAACAGGTCTGTGAGATTCCGCATCACAGATCTGATAAACGACAACAATACGATTGCAATATTCGATCCATCCAGCAGAATCGAATTTCAACAGTTGGTATCAGAGCCTTGACTCCTTGTTCTTCAAATTTTTCTCAAAAATTTGAACCATAAGTTTGATCTGCAAATTGTTGTTGTTTTTGATGAAATCAAGCTACCATTAGCTTAGATTTGATATTTCGTGAAGATATACAAGTTTTCACATCAATTGAAGTTCATTTGAGCCATTAATTTGAAGATTTAAGCAAACTTGTTCTTCAAGTCTTCAAATGCTCATGAACGTGAAATTTTGATTTTGTTGTTGTTTGATTGAATTTAAGCATCTAATAGCTTTAGTTTGTGATAACTAACACATCTGCAAAGTTTTATATCAATTGAACAACCACAACTCTTGAATTTGAAGATTTTTTAAAATTTTGTGTTCTTGAGAAAAGTTCACTGTTCTTGAGGAAAATCATCAAAAATCATGAATCTGATGTTGTTTAGCTGAAATTGATAGTGATTTTACCTTAGAAACATCAAATCTAATGTTCATTTATCACTTTCAACATCCCAATCATTCATTTTGAACATTGATTCTTAGATCTGGGTTTTTGTTCTTCATTGTGTTTTTCATGAGTTCATCATCTAAATCCAAGTTTAGGTGATGATTATATGAAATTGATTGTTGTTTTAGCTTAGAATCACTTATCTACAGCTGTAATAACCTTTGATTTTATCAAATTCCATTAGAAACACAAGAATCAAAAGTTTGTTCATTTAAGAACATGAAGTTTGACTTTTTCAAAGTCAAACTTCTTTGAAATCTGAAAAATCAGCCAAATCTATGATTTAATTCATATTTTGATTCATTTGTTCATTATACAATCATTCAGAATCATTCAACAATCATACATACAACAAGTTGTGTATTTGAAATTAAAATTTCATTCATAATCAAAGTTTACAAAGAATACACAAAGTACACTTGAAATTCAATTTTTGAACAAGTATTCTATCATCCACAGCTGATGTACAAATTCCACAGCTGATGTTCTAATTCCACAACTGATAACCTTCATACTATTTGCAACCAAGTGTCCACATATGAAGCATTACATCCACAGCTGATGCCCAAGTTCCACAGCTGACAACATACATTTGTCTAAGTGTTCACAGCTGATGAACAACTAATTCATAGCTGATGATCAAAACATTTTAGAGCTGATGTGTTAATCTTCACAGCGGACATGTTGTTACCATAGCAAACCACACACACTGTTGAAAACACATCCACAGCGGATGTGTTAATTCCACAGCGGACAAGTGTTGAACTCACAGCGGATGTGCAAACACTACATCCATAGCAGACTTTGAAAATACAACGGACGACCATCATCACTAATAGCGGAAGTTTAACACTCAATCACAGCGGACGTGTTACATCAAGTCAATGCGAACGACCAAAATTTGGCCACAGCGGACAAAGAACTTGAAACAAATAGCGGACGACTATAATAGACATACAGCGGACGCACATGTCCTGAATTGACAGCGGACATTTAACATTCACTCCACAGCGAATGAATTGATTCTGTCCAAGTTGATTACTCAATTCACAGTGGACACCCACGAAAACAATCAGTCATCTGTCGACCTTCGAACACTACAAAAGAACCCCCAATCACCCTGAAAGCTTCGATTCTGCACCTCCATTAAACCGACACCTTCATCACCGAGGTCAATCATCATCATAAACACTCTGCAAATTCGATTCTGCCAACCCAATCACCAATCAAACATCGATTAACACATCATCAATTGCTTCCCCAATCAAACACTGACACTCTACCGCAACCCCCAAAGGACTGAAGTTATTGGTCGTCCGACAATTCTTGATTTCGGGTTCACCGGAATTGATAGATTGGGACAGGGCATCGAGAGATCAAGAGTGGGAGAAGTGAAACCGAATTCTTTGAGATTGTGTTTGGGAGTAATCTCTTGAACTTGTGTTTTTAGTTGCCTTGACCGACCAAGGAGTTTTGTTTGAATAAAATTTCAATTTTGACTTTTATTTCTACTTTGACTAGCAAAAGATAAAAATTTTCTAATATTTATATTCTTTTTTTTTTAAAACAAACAAATCAAAGCTTCGAAAATTTTTCATTTGACAAATATTTGTCTTGGAAGATTTTGATTGTTTGGAAGTTTTCAACTTGACTAATTTTTAAAGCTTGTTTTCGGAAGATTTAAAAAATTCATTTTGACTTCCTTTTGATCAAGAAATATATTCTTCGGAAGAATTGTGTCATAAAATCATTTAAATTTTAATTAATTCGATCCAAATTTTATTACTTTTACTTATGCTAGATTAATTTTAGTTCAGCTTAACAAAATTGTAATTGAACCGAGTTAACTCTTTAATTAGGCAATTCTAATTAAATTGAGTTTCAACGTTCTTTGATTCAATTAAAGTTTATATTGATTTTGATTTAAACACAAAACAAATTTTCAAATCATTTTTGTTTTTAAACAAAATGGAAAATTTAACATTATTCACTGCGTGTTTCAAGAAACCGAGCTATCTTTCTTGCTGTAGGTAGAAAGAGGTTTCAGGAATTCAAACAAAGCAAACCAAGCTGCGACCAATCAAACAACAGCAGCAAATCAAACAAAAGCTGCAAACAACCAAACATCAGCAGCATATCAAACAATAACAACAATTCATTGTTTGGAAACAATTGTACATCAGTCACATTGAGAAAGAACTGATGCACTTACATTTATATGATCTTGTAAACTCAAACAACACTTTGTCTAATTATTTGATAAAATGCGGGTCAAATATGGAACAATGTCAAAGAAATGATCAAGCACAAATCAAGACATTGAATCAACAAAACATTAGTTTAACTCAAGAGATGAACCAGTTGCAAGACAAAATGGTTCAACAACAAATCAAACTTGAAGAGTTAACTGCTGAGCTTGCAAAAGCCACAAACATCAACAACACAAACAGTCCTCCATTGCCTAAAATTCCTGAAGACATAAAGATCAATCTATGTTCATCAGCATGCATATATGAAGTTCAGGAATATCAGAAATATTGCAACAATATATCATACATGATAAAGGAGGAAAGAGCTTCACATGCAGAGGAACTACAGACTTCTGCAAATCAAATCAGTTTGCTAGAGAGAGAAGTTGATAAATTGCTTAAAGAAAATCACAAGCTAAATGCCAAATCAACTAAACTCTCTGTGAAGTTAACAAACACAAATGCCGAAGTTAAAGCCAAAATATCTGAAGCAAGTACAACCAAAACAATCAATAACTTGCAAAATTACATTGAGGGTGTAAATCAAGCAATCACAACAGAAAAGGCTACAAATGCAGAATTGAAGATACAACATAAAGCCTTTGAAGATAAAATCAATTCTCTTCTCAAGGATGTAGACAAACTCCTTGGAGAAAGATTTAGTCTTCAAGCTCAAGTTACAAGACTCATTGAGTCTCTAACAAAGATAAAAACAGATCATGCATCAATAGAAGTTGAACTTGACAATTTAAAGCTGACTGCCACCAAGTTGGAAGAACTGCTTGACGCACAAAGAGACTAGAAGAAGAGTGATGGAATTACATACCGTATTGTTCCTCCTCCTTACAATGATAACTACATAGAAATGCCAACTTCAATGACAAGTCAAGTCAAAGAAGATTCAAATATGCATGATCATCAACCAATAGACAAACCATCCACCATCACTCAAATCACTTCTCCTGAAACAACACCAAAGCTGTACCTCAAACTAGAATCACCACAGAATGAAACATTTCATTCTTGTGATGGTCAAGATGGAGATCCTGAAAATGATGAAGAAACCAACCAACCAAACAAACAAACATTGATAGGTATTAATCATGTCATTGAAGAAATCACTCCAAAACAAACACAACCACAGAAATCCAAAGCAGCAAAGCCTGATAATAAACAAAAGGCTATGGTTCCCTATGAGAAATTCAAACCAGCTAGATTTCTTGAACCAGAATTCACAAAGGCTGAACTCAAGGCAAAGATTAGGATGGAGTTAAAGAACAAACAAAAGCCTGAGGTACAAGAAATCAAAGAACAAGGCAAAAGGAAGAAGACCAGATCTAAAAGAAAGAAGAAAAGTCAGACAAAGTCTTCTACGCCTGATCCAAACCAACCATCAACCTCAAAAGCTACATTAGAAACTCCAACACAACAACCAATTCTCTACGTGACATGCAATTCAGATTCACACAACACGTTTGAGTGTAAAAACACTAAGAGTGATACATATATATGTCCTCACAAGAGAAAGCAACAAAAACAACCAAAAAGAAAGGCTGTGAAGTTCCAATCAAATCCAACATCATCATCCTTGCCTATGGGAAGAAGATCCAGACCTACTCCTTACTGCTTAAATTATGACATGGAGAATCATACCACTTCAGAGTGTTCATAAAACAACTCTCCAACAACATAACATAGAAGAGGTCAAAGATCTTCTCATCCATCAGAGTCATACTCACCGAGAATAGAGCATGAGTACTACAACAGACGTCATAGCTACTCTTCTCCTCAATCACATCAGCATGGGTATGATTTTAAACAATATGATATTCATGATTATTAGGCACCAAGACATTATCCTAGGTCATACACAAAACGTAAGTATGACAGATATAGGAATAATACTTGGCATAATGGACAAAGCTCCTTTGCGACACCTCCACAAAATTTTCAACAGCAAACTAGATTTTCTAAACCAACAAAAAGATTTTCAAATGCCAAACAAACTCCTTTTGTTAAACAAACTAAAGTTGAGTCAATTGGTTTGAAAACAAAAATATGTTAGAGAAAGAAAACAATTTCAGGAGGTGAATCTCATATATCATTAGATAAAGCAAAATCATACACATACGAGCAAGTCACATATAAAAATGCTAATGGATAGCTCAGGACAGTAATGGCATGGGTTGAAATATCTAACTGATTTGCTAGTGTGATAGGGACAGTTATGGAGGCCTGCCAACCCAAGAAAAGTTAGCAGTGATGATCCCTTCCCATGACAGGAACATTCTTCCTGCTCATGATGTTTATGATGCAACTGAGCCAAATGGAGCAGAAATTAACCATGATTCAGTGCAGGACATCAATCATTCACAGAAATTATGATGGCAATGCAAGAAACAACCAATGTTTCATTCTATCTACTTAGTCTGATTACATTGCTACATGGATTAACTGTTGATGATCTCTATTGAATTGATAACACGTATGCCATTTCTTTATTTTCTCAAAAACAAAAATCCTAAAAATTAGAAAATCAAGAAAAGTCCAAAAAAATATTTCTTTTGAATCTTTCTGCATTCACATGAGAAATGATAGTACACTCATCTACTATCTTCTGCATCTATTTTTCAAAATTAATAAAGACTGATAAGGCTCTGATTGATATGTCAGTAGGCTTAGCTTGGATTTAAGACAAGCATATTTGTGATGAACTAAATCAATATGCATTATGAGCCAAAACCATCTTTGGGTATTGGTAAGCAATGACATTTCCAAGTGTTTGCTTGTGTGGCTACCTAAACAAACCATGCAAAAATGGTTTATAAATTTCTCATTGATAAAAGCATCTGTTTCTCCTTTGTTGTATGTAAATACAGACCTGGAGTAAACATAAGGACAACTTCTGTTGTGCTGAGCACAGACCTAGTTGACCTCGCACTAAAAGTGTTGATGCATGCCAAAAAGGCAAAGAAAGGAATCCTATTGTGGATCAAAGCTAAAAGAATCCCAATGAGGATCTACTTCCCAAGTGAAGTGTAAAAGAATCCCAAAGTGGATCATATCATGAGAATTTATACTCTAAGTAGCCTGGTTCAAGTTGTGATAAAGTGCCACCTTGCATTTCAGGAGGAGGGTAATTCTTCCATACTTCTAAGTATAGGGTACTCAATTAGCATATCTAATCAATTATAAACACGATAAATATCACAAAGTATTGACAATAGATTCTTGCATGAGTTTAAATGGACAAACATACTTACAATCAACTTTGTTCTTTATCTATGTCTATTCCAACTTTGAACATTCTTAGATGTAGAGGATTTTGGATTAGTATGATCTCATTGCAGTTGAAAGATTCATGCTTGTAAATATCATAATTTTGAAAAATATAAAATTCCAAAAAGATTTGTCATTTTTAGTATTTTTCTTAGTTTTGGTAGATTTACATGTGTTATTGATTTAGGAGTGAAACTTCTATGCAATACCTCTACCAAGAGGATTTAGACTTTTACAGGTGATGAATTGCACAACATGACTGAGTTTCTCATTCAGTTCAAGATGTCAAGTGAACACTCCTGCTTCCTTCAAAGATCTCCTACCAGTTGCTGAGAACTAAGAATCCTCCTCTTGGTGTCTCATACACAAAAGTTCCTCACCCTCCAAAGCTTTTGTTGAGGGAGAGTATATGTCAAGTCTGAAGAATTTTTGATGCTTCTCCTTTACTTCTGAAGTTGATATAAAGCTGCTAATATTGCTACCTGTGCAATCCACAGTGTATACAAATGGGTGAATTTTCAAGTCTTCGAAATAAGACTAGAAGATCAAGCTGATGAAACATCCATCAAGTGCCGAAACAGAGTCTTTATTTGCCGAAACAAAGTCTATTTCTCAATGCCTTTTCTGAGGCTTCTAAGAAGATGCTACCAAAAAGGGATAGAAGACTGCACTCTAAGACTGCACATCAATCAACATCCAAGGTTTTGATAATCATGAGGTTTTAGTAGCATCATCTTAGGGGAGTATTATTGGACTATTTGAAGATGATACTTACCAAAACCTAAGTGCCAAATCTCAAGATGATTACCGAAACTGACACGGTGAAGATATGCTAAAAATATGATCAAAACGAAGAAAATTGACCAAAGTCAAACTTGGTAAAACTTAGTCAACCGTGGTTAAAGTAAACAGTCAACATCAGCGGACGTCCCGAGTGACGTCAGTACCCGGCAGTCACGCATGAGCAACAGAAGAATTTATCAGACTTAGAACAATATTTGTGTAATCATTAGGGCTTAAATGTAATTTTATTCATTTTTGTAAAGAGTATAAATTGACTATGTGTAGGCATTTATACTCTAGGTAATCAAGTGAGGTAAAAAGGATTCAAGCATATAGATTTAGGCTAGGGAGAGAAACATCAGGTTGAGTGTGTGTGAAAGAGAATGTTCTTGCAAAGTCCCTTGTAATCTCCTAGCAATCATACATATGAATGAATGAAATATTTATGAATATGTATTCTTGATTGTTCATCATTCATTCATCATCATACATTATATCTTGCAATAGATCTTCACTTGAAATCATCAATAGGTCTGTGAGATTCCGCATCACAGATCTGATAAACGACAACAATAAGATTGCAATATTCGATCCATCGATTATTGGTTTTACACAAATAGCATCCGCATTTGTTTTGAGTTCTCATCAGTGCATCTGCATTAACTGTTAAGGCATTAGCATTAACAATATTAAAGCATCAGCATTTCCTTATCTTCATCCGCATTCGTCTGAGACTACATCCGCATTTGTTTAGTTGTAATCCGCATTTTTTTGATTCTTTGTTCAACTTATTCGAATTTCATAAGTTGATCATCCGCATTACAATTGAACATCCATATTTGTATCTACATTAGTGTCTATACACTTAAAACAAATGCAAGAATCAGCAACTGATGAATTGGGGTAGCTTGATTCATATGATTTGATCAGATGTTAAAGCTGAATCATTCAAATCATCAAACATTTGACTAGATTCGAAGACCATTGATGAACCATCTTTGATTGTGAATCATCAGATCGATTATAACAGTGAACACGCCTGTTAATCAGATTGATTTTGAAGATGATGATCCACAAAGAACAGCACCCATGAACTCAGCCTTTTCTTTATTGTTTTCTTCATATTTTTAAGTTGAATCTTGTTCCATTGCATCGATTTTTGAAGAAATAATCCAGGGAATGATTATATTTTTTCAAATCGTACCATATTAGAATAGATCTGATGATTTTTCTTCTTGATCTTGAGATGAACAGATGGGTTTTCTTCTTTTTGAAGAAAAGTGACTTTGTTCTTCATTTTTCTGATTTTCTTTTTTGTTCTTGACATCATAACGTTGAAACTATATCTAAAACTTAGATGAATCCAGCAACCAACAGCTCTGATACCATTTTGCTAAATCAAAATTTCAAATTCAATGAGCTTGGATCTTAGGATTCATCTTGTTCATGACCTAGAAATTCAAAATTAAGATGGGTGTATGTGTGTGAATCAAAGAACAAAGAGATGGATAATGTATAATGTTATGATTTCATTGATATTGATGAACAAATTACAATGAGAATCATAGATGGATGATCGAGATCAAACCCACCCAAAGGAGGAATTCCCCTTGGGTGGTGATTCACACCATGAGAAACAAACACACAAGAGCCACACCTTGCAAAAATGCACTAGTGGGTCTATTTATACTATTGATACATCATCACCTAATTTTGAATTTTCTTTTTGTCTTGATGTTGACTTTGTCATTGTTGAATTGTCTTGTATTTATAAAAAGGGGGAGCCGGTAAGATGAAAGATCTTCAGTAACAGTTCATCAATCTAGGGGGAGATTGAAGATCATTATATGGTTGTCTTCTCGGAGCTGAAGATGATACAAGGCGTTGATAATGATAGACTAAGGGGGGGTATTGTTGGGTCTGATAAGGATAGTCAATATTATCAACACAGTCAAAGTCAACAAAGGTCAAGGTCACTGTCAAAGTCATCCGAAAAGGCAAACAGGCGCGTTCGAGACAAAGAACCGAGACGAGACGTAGAAGATATAAATGACTGGGAGTTTATTGTTAATAAATATATTTTGTGTCAACAAAATATATTTATTTATGTTTAAGTCATTTTTATGTTTTATATGTAATTTCTCTAATTGTCTAAGTCTAGGGGCTTAATTTTTCATTAGTGAATATTATCACTATATATAGATTAGTAACAATTAGGCTTAAGGAGCTTGAATGAGCCATTGAATGAGGGGCTTTCACTTTGTAATATCTTTAGCAATTAATTCAGATCAAGCAAAGGATTTATTTGGTGTTCTTGAGTGTTCTTCATATATTCGTCGATTTTATATTTGTTTGATCTATATTTCATACAAATATCATTGATATCTGTGTTATCGATGGGATTTGTTTGTGTTTATCAATCAAGTGCACTGTATCAATGATCAAATTGACCAACAAGTTTCAAGGGCAAAACCTAAATAAGGGGGGTAGACTTTTAACACCCCGAAAATTCGAAGAGAAAGAAAGGTAGAAAAAGTTCTCGCGTGAAAAAGACTTCTCGTGTGAGAACTCTGAGCCAAAAGTTGAACTGGGTATAAATAGGTGAGAACACCCGTTTAACCTCATTATTCGCGTGAAAAGTGTTGCTGGTAGAGAGAGAAAGCGGCTATGTAGAGAGAGAAAGGGAAGAATCAAAGTGTTTAAGGTATGTAATTCGTGTAGTAACTCGTGTTACGTGCTAAGAAACGATTATTGATGGATGTAACACATGAAAGTTTAGTTTTTGTTTGGCAAAGGACTCTCGGGAAGTTATGTTGGTGCTAGATCTTCAAGAGGTGAGTTTCTAGCCTCTTTTTATGCTACTTTTTACGTTTTGGGGCTATTATGCATACTAAAATGCTTCTTTATGCTTGTGATGTTGTTGCTTATAGTGTTAAGCATGTTTAAGAGCCTTAGACATGATAAGTTGTGTTTAGGCGGGAAACCCATAGTTTTCGCGCGAGTAGTTGCGGGCATGGACATGGAAGCTACTGGGATAGTTCAAGTCTGGCATCCATATTTTTGGGAATGATATTGTATTAATAGAATTTTTGAGATGTAAATGAAATGACATGATATTTTGACACAAGTTTACTCATTAATGAAAAGATATATTTTTCCGTTGCGAATGTTAGGTTATAAATATTTTACGCTATGAATGTCCAGCTGTAAGCATCTCGGGAACGGGGCCTTACAAGTTGGTATTAGAGCCAAAGTTTAAGAGAATTGGATAAAATTATTTTCAATACCAAAACTTAAATTGAGAATGGGACGAAAGGGAAAGGGATGCCGGTCCTAGTAGCTACATGCCTGCATGTAAATGTTTTATGTAAATTAATGGAAAAAGAAATTATGTGCGTGTGCTATGTGAATTATGTGCTCTTAGTAGATTTGGACGCTGATGGTGTCAGGATAGGAAATGCTTAGGGGATGAAGAGTACAGTAAGTGGCTAATCACAACTGGCCACTGTAATTAGAAACTTACTATACTTGACTGATAGGTTCAAAATGGATCGATCTGTTATGATATCGTAATGCAATGATCAATTTAAACACAAAGTAATCAAACACAAGAAATTACTTCAAAAATTCATAGATTTCATTGATAGCAAATGCTTAGGATAAAAAGTGTAAAAGTGAGTTACAGTTGTTCAATCTGTTCTAACTGTTTTGTTCTCTATTGGTTCGGTTACCCTACACAATGCATAAACTATCCTATTTATACTATCAAAGCAAAAAAATGACCAATATTTTCAAATTAAGTCCCTATACTATGACAAAACGCAAAAAGACAAAATGTTAATTTGTTGAGAGCTCTAACAATACTCCCCCTAAGATTCACATTGTCTTTAGTCTTCATTGAACTCTTCTGGTTCTTCTTTAATCTTGAATACCGGATTTTCTTTGTAAAGCTCCAATTCAAGAAACGCTTTCTTGATAGCTGACTTGAATTTCTTTGCAAGTTTGGCTTGCTCGGTCTTTGACTCGTTTGTTTTAATCTCCATCTTGTCCATTACATCCAAAGTTTCTTTTGTCAGACCTGTAATATCTATGTTAGCATAGAACTCATAAGGTTAGGATGATCATGAGAATGAATTTCCAACATGCCTTTGCTTGAACTTCTCATAAAATCAATAGACTTTATGTCCTTCTTCATGATGTTAGCAAAAGCTAGAGCTTTTCGCAATGAAATTCGTTCCATCGCAGCATCCATTACCTTAAAAACTGTCATAAAATATTTTCTATCATTATGTTCAACTTCTAACGCAACACGATCAAACATCTGATTAGACAAGAATGAGATATAACTTAGATGTAGAAGTTTAAGCTCAAAAACTCCAAATAATGAAATCATATCTTGATGCCAATCTTCCAAGTTTTGAACTAGCTTCAACTGGAATGAGTTAGCATGATAGAACCATCTCAAAATTGGTTTAGATGTTTGAGTACCATCTATCACCTTCAAGCCTGGGTTAGTGACCTTTTTAAAGTAGTGCTCACTATACGCATTTGTTGGTCCGAATAGGTCCATGTGCAACATCTAGAGATGCTTGGAATTTGAGTTTATCAGCTTGGGCTTATAAGACGCTCTGTGTTGCTTTCCTTTTAAACATGATGTGCAAAGATCAGTTGTAGCAAACTTCTTTGTTGGAAGACCTACTACATGATTTCCTGCTACAACCTTGTTCATGTTGTTAATATTGGAATGCCCGAGACATCTATGCTATAACTGGCTTTTGACATTTGATGCTTGAGCAATTAGGCATGTTGTTTCTGTAGACGGATCTACTTGAGACAAATCTAACTTGTATACATCTCAATCTCGTACAGCTTTAACAATGACCCATTCATTTCTTATCTGAAAACCTGGCTTCAAAATATAACAAAAAGAATCATCAAATAGAACTGAGTAAGATTTGTCACAAATTTGGGAAACACTTAAAAGATTAAAGTTCAACTGTGAACAATAGTTGACTTTATCAAAGCTAATAATCACATTGGACACTGTTCCTTCGCCTGTAATTTTACCACCTGCATCACCTCCGAATGCAAATGAGTACCATCTTTTAACTTAAAATCTTGAAGCAAGGTATGGTTGCTTGTCATATGCCGGCTACACCCATTATCAACATACCACATTTTAATAGGTCTTCTTGGGCATACCTACATTTCAAAGAGATTTAAGTTGAGTTATCAACCTAACCCAATATGGTCTTGGGCTTGCCAAATTTATCAACAATGGTAAACTGTTTAAAATGAAGATTATTCAAATCAGGCTTCTTTTGCTGTTTAAATTTACCAATTCTGTTTTTGACAAATTTTTGATTATCTTTGATTTGCATATAACGTAAAGCATGGTAACGTTTTTCAAGATCATCGTCAAGGTAATGCAAACCATCAGAAGAAACATTTTTAGAACAATTTTGATTACCAAACTTTGCATTGTTCATTCTCACAGATCGTGGAATGAATTTTCCTTGATTATAATTGTTTGTTTTCATAGCATAAGAATCATCAGAATAAGAATCAATCTTCTAAAAGATCTCAAGCCTAAGGAAGGTTGTTTTATCAATATTTCAAAACCAACACTTTGATTTCTTTGAAATTATGGATTTACATATCCATTCCTTGGCGAGTTCCTTTGAAAGTAGCAATTCTCAGTTTTGTGATTTCTTTCATCACAAATGATACAATACTTGTTGAAATAACAATCAGCTGTTGAATGGTTTTTCATATCACAAATGTGAGAGTACCACATATTACATTTTTCATATTACCTTTGTTGAAATTTAAACAACTGTTGATTAACCTTAGATGTGGAAGCCACATTTGATCCTTGTTTGGATTTAGGAGTTGCAAAGTTAATCAGTTGTTTTTGATTTGAGAGTTTGTTCTTTTGAAATTGGGTTTTGACTTTTGTTCAGTGACACCATTCCTAGACACCTTAGATACAAATCTTTTGTTAACAGTGGAAGACGCTGGACCTGAACCTGTTTTCAGATAGAGTTAGATTTGTTCTTTGAATTTGATTTGATTTCTGGAATTGTGTTCATATCAAAAGTACCCCTAGACACAAACTTCACTGGTTTAAACTGATTAGATTGATTTGTTCTTTGATTTTGATTGTTTTGATTTTTATTCTAAGAGGATTTAGCTTTTGCATTTTTCCTTCTCCTTCTCTGTTTCTTGAACTTGATAATCTCTGTTTGCTTTGTGATTGAACATCTTTAGTAGAAGACTCCTTTGCATTTTCTTTATATTTTTGTTCTTTCTGCCATTTGATGAAGTCTGGATTGTTTAATCCTTAAGAAAATGAATCTTCAGATGTTACTTCATCTTGTTTTGCCTTCTCTTTATTCTTTGGGTTTTGTTAGTCATTCTTTACAATGACTTCTTCAACAACATACTCTTTGGGAACAAACATTTTCTTATTCTTTGGTCAGGGTTCGTAAGATTTAACTTTCACTGGATGACCATTTTTAATCTTTTCAAAATTTTGTTTCTCAAATATCTCAACATTTGTTTTCTCTTCATCACTTTCAGAATTCTTTTTCTTATTTTGAAAGGCTTTTAGCTTAGCTTTGTTTTCTGGTGAGTGATCATGTGTGTTAAAGTTTTCTGGTAAAGTGTTTGTGATAGATCAAGGCATGGGCTCATGTGTAAAACCTATACCTGTTTTGTTTTTATCTTTCCTCTCACTTACCAACCATTCTATAATTGTTTTAGAACTTTTAACTTTAGCTAGATCCACCTGTGTTGTAGCACGAGCTATTTTTCTTCTTTTAAATTTTTAGTCATCTCCTTAAGTTGTTTATTAACAAGTTCAAGTGCTTTTAGAGTTTTATTCCATGAGGTTTGTAGAGATAAGATCTTTTCATTAGAGACTTTGTGATTATTTTTCAGTTTGTTGTGCATTACTTCTTCTTTTTTAAGTTTGTCATAGATTTTAAATGAATATGTTCTGTAATGCTCAACTTGATCAAAGCATGCTTTTATGCATATTTTCTCTCTTACTTCAACAGGAATTTAAGGATAACTTGAAAAAGAAGTCTCAGAGTCAGATGATGGATGCTCAACCATTGGTTGTTCAGACTGATCCATGAGTGCAATTTCTTCTGAATTCTCTTTTGGGTTAGTTTTGTCACTCCAATCATAATCTTCATCATCATTTTCAGAATCACCATCTGCCTTAGGATCATTTTCTTCAGAACAGTCTTCATTTTAAACTTCAGCAACAAGAGCTAAACTAGATGTTAGATCAGCTGTGAATTGTTCAGCATAAGCACTACAGTCATAGCCATCTTTGATGCTGACAACAAGAGCTTTCTTTGGCTCTTCAGATGATTTTGATTTATCTTTAAATTCTAGCATGGGAAGACTTTGATAAGGCTTTTGAAAGGCTTTCTGAGACTGCTGTTGGTATCTTTGACTGCTTGAACATGCTTGACCATTTCCACCTTGATTTCTAGGAGCTTTACATTCCCTTGAGAAATGACCATAACTGGTGCAGTTGAAACACCTTGACTTTGATTTATCAAAGCCAACAGATTTGTTTGCACTAGGCACGTAATTCCTGTTAACATATGAGTGTTTCTGTGTTCTGTAAGCAATCATTACCATCTACCAATTCAAGTCCATCTCTTCCACATCACTAGGATCCATCTCAAACAAATCTTGCAAAACAAGATCTAACTGGGTTAGATGACTACCTTGATAAGCATGAAAACTTTCCATGAAAGCAGTAAAAGCAGATTTTGACTCATCATCCAGGATATTAATAACATCTTTAAATTTGCTGATTTTAATAGAATTAGAAGATGAAGTCTGAGTTTAAGGTTTAGGAGTTTGAGTTTTAGGAGGAGACTGAGGTTGAGGTTGAGTTGTATAAAGAGAAGCACTTGTGTAAGAAGAATCTGTGAAGAAACCAGCTCCAACGAACAAATCACCCTCATCTTCTAGAGAATTATCATCTTTTTCCAGAAAAGCATTCTCCACTATGTTAGCTGGAGAAGCAACGTACTTATACTGAGACATTGATGCAACTCTATCATTGTTTCTGGCGCTCTCATCAATTTCAACTGATTCAATTTTGGCAATCAAAAGATCCAGATCCATTGGAAACTTTTTAGTATGCTTTAACAGAGTGATTGTCTGTTTCCATGAATATGGAAGAGCATTTAGAGGTCTGTAATTCAGATCTTTGAGATCATTTTTGATACCAGCAGTTGACATTTCAGTAGTTAATTGCACAAATCTGTTCAACATTTGATTGATTGTTTCAACAGAAAGATGCTCAAATAACTCCAATTGTCTCTTGAGTTTCTGCTTTTTGAGATCTTGTATCTCTTTACGACCTTCACAAATAATCTTCAAAGCTTTGTACATGGTGTAACCAGTTTGATAACCTTCAAGTCTAGTCAAGACTTCCAATGGTAACCCCTTGCACATCAATAAATAAGCTTTGATTTTATTCTTAACCTTCCCTAAGTCATCACCTTGTAGACCATCATCTGGATAAGGTTCTTAAGAGTCTTTTGTATGAACAAATCCTCTGTCGGGACCATCAGATGTAATCTGAATATGTGGTCCTTTCTCTATTGACTTCCACAAATCAGTGTCAGTGGAGTTTAGATGATGCTTCAATCTATGAGACCAATTTTTGAAATCAGCTCTATTTTTGAGCTTGGGAACCCTGTTCTCAGAATCTTCAGACTTAACCATTTTGTATTTTTGAATTAATGAAAATGACTTGTTTTTGTTGTTTTTAAATTTTAAATAGAAACTATGAAATGAAAATATTTTTGGATTTTAATTTTGAATAAATTCTAAGTGTTTACTAATAAGTCTGAACACTGATGCGCCTGAAACTTCTGAAACGCCTGACTTTGAACAAGAAACGTCTAAGGGAATGTCTTAGTTGAATTTTGAAATGCCTGACTGATGAAGTGTCCGAACAGTTTTCAAACACCCAGAAAGTGTAGAAACGTTTGAGGTAAAAACGCCCAAACAGTTCTCAAACGTCTAGAATTGTTGAAGTTAAAACAAAGTATCAATCCAACCAAACAGTCTCAATGCATCCAAATAGTTGAAAAATTCCTGTTCTAAAAATGCCGTAACAGTGCTAAAACGCCTAAACAGTTGCAAGGCGTCTGAACACTTAGCAAAATCTCAGCAGTTTTTCATAACTTAAGCTCCTAATTCATCATCTTTAACAAACTCAGATCTTATGAAATTCTATAAAAGTTGTTCAATTGATCTAAAAACTTCCAATTAGTTAGTAAATAGATCGATTAACAATCTTCAACCAACATTTTGATCAAACAACAACAACAAATATGTTTTCTAATTGAATTACGGTCCGAAAATGAAGAACACAGTTCGAACAAAAATCTGATCAATACTCAGATCTGAACGAATTAAACACCAAATTGTGATTCAAATCATGTTTCTATGGATGAAACACAACTGAAAACAACAATTAATCAATCTAATTGATATCAACATAGATTTCAAGTGATTCAAAGAGCTCAATAATGCCGATAAGCTCTGATCACTGAACCGAAAGCTCTGATACCATTTGATAGGTTCAAAATGGATCGATCTGTGATGATATCGTAATGCAATGATCAATTTAAACACAAAGTAATCAAACACAAACAATTACTTCAAAAATTCATAGATTTCATTGATAGCAAATGCTTAGGATAGAAAGTGTAAGAGTGAGTTACAATTGTTCAATTTGTTTTAACTGTTTTGTTTTCTATTTGTTCGGTTACTCTACACAATACATAAACTATCCTATTTATACTATCAAAACAAAACAAGGAATATATATTTACAAAATAAGTCCCTATACTATGACAAAACGCAAAAATACAAAATGTTAATCTTTTAAGAGCTCTAACATTGACATAATCCGAGCTATTACCTTGAATGACTGGGTTGGTGTTTGGATCTTATAGTACTTAGGAGATGGCTGGTAGAAGGTCTTCGAAGGCATCTCGAGGTGGAGGTCATGGTGGACTTGTGTTGGGCCGCTTGTCACGAAGGATAGAGCTAAGACCGCAAAAACGGCACCTGAAGAGCCCGAGCTTCATCACCATGAAAGTGGGGATGAGAGTGCTAATCTGAGGGCCTTAGTAAAGGAGGTAGTAGTTGAGGAGGTTTCATCAAATCATGCAGATGATTCTGTCATCTGTGGTGATAGAGGTTATTAGAGCCGTGAGGGAAGATGAAAGGAAGGAAAACAAGGAGGAGAAGAGTGCTGCCCGGAGAGGGGGAGAATGAAGAGGTTTAGGGGAACAAGAGCAACTAGAGACTGAGATGGATGATTCTAGTGATGATGATGAGGAGGAAGCTGTGGAGGAAACTGCAAAGGGGTGCAACTATGGAGCATTTTAGAGATGCAAGAACCCGACTTTCGAGGTAAATGGCAATGTTGCTGCTGTCCATCGATAGGTGAGAGAGATGGATGTTGTGTTGGATATAAGCGAGTGTAGGGAAGATCAGAAGGTGAAGTTTGTTGCTCACTCATTTGTGGATATAGGCTTATGTTGATAGGATAACATAGTCCAGGCTAAGGGTAGCAGGGCCGTTAGTAGAATGAGGTGGTCGGAGCTGAAGAAGGTTGTGATTGAGGAATTATGTCCTCATCGAGAGTTGGATAAGATCGAGAGGGAGTTCCTATAGTTAGAGGCAGGAACCATAACACACCAATAGTATACGATGAAGTTTAATGAGATGGCGAGGCTGGTGCGAGAGTAGGTGACACCCGTGTCACGAAGGATCAAGAGGTACATCCAAGGTCTGCCAGCGGATATCCGCAGACCCATGAACGCTTCATGACCGAGTACATTTAGGTCGGTGGTCTATCTGGAAGGGAGATTCTATTAATGATGTAGTATAGGTTGGACTCACTATAGTTGTTAGGATTATTTTGTTATTTATGTAATAGGTTGAATGTTAGTTTGATTCTATGTATTTTGTATTTGTGTAGTTTCACTGACCCAGTGAAACTACAAGCGAAACTATAGTTTCACTCACAGTTAGCTGACCTAGGTCACCCGACGAAACTATATTTCACCGTTGGGTGAAACTAGGTGTTGGTCAGGACAGTTTCGCTATCCAGCGAAACTATCAGTAAAACTACACTCTGCTTATAAATTGTCATGTTCTATCATTGTAAGCAAGTTTTGCAAAACCCTAATAGCAAAATATTATTGTTGCAATTCTGTGTTCTTGGTTTGAAGATTACTGTTATCATATTTGAGCCTTTGATTAATGTTTATTGTGTGAGTTTGGAGATCATTGAGAATATTTGAAACTTGTTCATTGTGTCATTGATAAAGTTGTGTATATTCAGTGGGTTTTCTCTGGTTAGTGAATCATTTGCACTGATTATCAATCATGAGGACCAACAACATGGTATCAGAGCCATTTTGCTTTTGATTGTTTGAGTTTTGTATGTTTTCAAGTTCAAAATCACTGTTTCATTCATTATTGATCTAATCTGCTTGTTTTGGATATGGAAATTGATTGAGGATTGTTCTATTTTGGTGTGGGAAGCTATAGAAATCATCAGATCTCAAATTCATTAAGATTTGGATGAGTTTGAGTTGATTTCGTGCTGAAAAGTTGTTCAAATATGTCGGGAGAAACTAGAGCTCTTCAATCAAAACTGTATCTTCATTCTATGAAACTACATAGTTTTTGGTTTTTCGATCTGGTTTCTTTGCCCTACAAAAGTACGTGTTTTTAACGAAAGTTTACATCACTTGATTGACCAGCCAAGCGAAAGTGTTGCCAAATTGTCCTCAGAACGAAAGTTCTACTAGTTTCAGCGAAACTAATGCCAAAACTAGAGTTTCTAAGCACTAATTCGAGCGAAACTGCTGCTCAGCTTCCGAGCGAAACTTACCAAGTGGATTTATCAGTGAATCTAAAGATTCTTTAGCGAAATTAATACTATTTAAAAAATGACATCCACCAACATCACCATTTCTGACTTGGAGAGTGTTGCACCCAATAGGCCACTAAGGCTTACAAATGGTGATAACTTTGAGGACTACAAATGATGTTTAAAAGCCTTCTTTTATTATACTGATCATAATTAATAGGATTCAATAGTAAATGGTCCACATACTCCAACTGTCACTGTTTGTCAAGTTACCTCAACAAACACTGATCCATCAACCTTTATTGAATGAGACCTCAAGCTAATCGATCATGATCAGAAAGCTTTCGGGGCTTTAACCTTATGTTTATCACAAGACATCTATAATCGTTTTGCTAAACACAAGAATGCAAAATCATTGTATGATTCTTTGTGTGAATTTTATGATGGAAATAAAGATCAGAAGAAGGACAAGAAAGCCCAAGCTGAAAAGGGGTTCAATTCATTCGTAGGACACAAGAATGAAAGCCTTACAGATATTACAATTCGATTTTTGTCTATCTCAAGCACTTTAAAGAAATATAATGAACATTTGGGTAACCATGAACAAGTTACTAAGCTCTTGGACTCTCTTCCACCCCAATAGAGCTTGCAAGTAAGGATGTTGAAGCAGGAAAGAAACTTTGCTTATTACAAACTCATGGATGTCATCAACAAACTAAAATATTTTTGATTTAGATGTGAAAAGGAGGGAATATGTTAGGATCAGTGATCTAAGTTTGATCAATTAGAGTTGAATCACAGCGGAATTAGAGCAAGAATTAAGCAAATATAGCAAGAACACAATAAATATTCAATGGAACAGTACACGGTTATATAGATATAGGGTTTTCTGCAAAGAGATAATAACATTCATGCACACATGCTTCGGTGTGGCGGCTGCTAGGTTTTCCTAAGCTGCCCCGATTACAATTAGGTCAGCATTCCTTATATATAGGAATGTGACGTCTGCTGATGTCACTTGATAGTGACATCTAACAGAATTATTACAAACTACTGAAAGTAAGCAAACTACTGAGAATGTTCACAACAACTGAGAACATCTCAGATTATTCTAAGTACACGAAGAAACATAAAACTACTGAAACTATAAGTACAGAAAAGAAACTACAACTACTGAAAGGAAACCATCACAACTACTGAAGAGGTCTTCTTCAGCTGTTGTGACAATCATCTGACACTTGGTCTTCAGTCTTTGTCTTCAGCTTTTGTCTTCAGACTTTGTCTTCAGCTCTTTCACTTCAGACTTTGTCTTCAGCTCTTTCACTTCAGACTTTGTCTTCAGCTCTTTCACTTCAGACTTTGTCTTCAGCTCTTTCACTTCAGACTTTGTCTTCAGACCTTGTTATCAGCTGATGTCTTCAGCTGTTGCAGACTACTTCAGTTGTTGTAATGTCCGTGGGACTTAAAGGTTTTTCTGATCAGGCTCATTGGTTCTTTTGGTCCAACAAACTCCCCCTGAACCAATGCAGCCAAAACCTTTAAGCTTATTGAGGTCCCACTTATTCTTGGCAGAAATACTCTCTTGATCAGCTTTAGAGATATCGGATAAGCACAGGCCAGGGAACAGGTTTCAGTAGATGTGAATGTCAAAGGATGGAAGGGAACTCTGTCTTGGGGAACTGGACACAGAGCCGTTATCCCAACCATGAAACCTACTTCCCATTGATGAGTCTATAAGACTCTCTGACGTAGGCCTCAAGGAGAACAACTTGTTCCTCCTTAGTGAGTTCTTCTGCTTCTCCTTCGAAGAAGAACTCTGGGCCATAGTACTCTGATAAGTACTTTATCGTCTTTCCATTTTTCAACTCAACAGTTGTTATCTCTCTGTAAGCAAACTCATCTGGGTGAGTCCCTTCTAATAACAACTGGAGTTCATTCTTCTTGATCTCTTCAAGCCTCTTGTATAACAACCCCTTCTTGACCATTTTGTTCTCCATTAGAGTTTGAGGGGTCATCTTTGACTTGTAGGCTCTCTTGAAGTCTTCAAGTATTTCCCAGGGTGAGACTACAATGGCCAACATAATAGCAGCATCTATGGTCTTTCTCACTTGGCCATTGTATCTACTTGGTATGGATTTCTTATGAATTCTAGAACTAACCCTGGGGTCTGGCCAAATCCTTACTCTCTCCTTTTGATATTGAAAGGTATACCTGAGAGCATACAGCCTTTGAGCATGTTTCTTCATGGCTTGTATAGATGATGACTGAGGAAACTCTTTGTCAATCATCTTCAAAAGTTGCTCATCGTGCTGTTTCTGTTGTTCTTCTTCTTCAATCTTAACTTTCACCATTTGCCTCTGAAAGTCTGGTGTTATCATTTGTTGACTTCTGGGCTCAGGTAATTTTAGAACAGCAGAGATTGGCAGACTATCTTCTTCATCATCTTCTTCTTCTTCTTCTTCCATCCTCAACACCCTTCTCCTCCTTCTGGGTGCATCACTGGATGTGGTTTGAGGTGGTTTTTGGGGTAAGGGAGTTGGTTTTGAGGGTTGAGTTGATTTGGAGAGTTGTGGGGTTGGTTGTTTTTGAGAGGGAGTTTGGGAAGGCTGATCTAGCATTTTTATGGTGAGTTTGGCTTTGGAAAGCTTGGCCATATCAGTTCTCTTCCCAGCACCTGCTTCGTCTAAGGCTTCTATAATCAACCCCTTGTTGAATTCTTCAGAAGCACAGATTCTGGTGGTTATTGCCAGAATACTGTCTCTGGTCCATGATTTAATCTCAATTAATGATCTTCCCAAGTATTTTGCAATAAACCGGATCATTATCTCCAACCTCTCCCTTTCCATTACACTATAACTGGCCCATCTTTCTTGTATCTCATTAATCTCCAGCCTTCTGATCTCAGTGTCTAATGTGGCTGTATCAAAGCCCTGTCTGAAGAGTTGATCTATTATTTTGTCCATTGATCTGCTGTGAGCTTCATCAGCTTCTTTAATCAGATCTTCCAATGATTTCTCTTCATCAGGCTTTTGAGTTCCAGCACTTTTCTTTCTCTTGTATGTGATCAGCTGTTTTTCCTGTTCTTTTTCTTGTTGTTTATCCTCTTCCACTCTCTTTCTCTTTCCTTCTTTCACTACCTTAGACTCCCCCTTTTTGGGTGCATTGGGTTCAGGGGTTTGAATGGCAGAAAGCTTCTTGTGCACAGCATCATCAACAAGTGTTTTTAGAGTCGAGGAGATCCTCTCATCAATGGCTTTATGTACAATCTCATTGATGATGGGAGTGATGAGAGGTAAGGAAGTTTGAAATGTAGCAACCATCTGCTCAGAGGGGTTCTGTCCCTGAGAGGTGGTGCCAACAACAGTGGCTGGTGGCTCAGTTGAGTGAAGTGGCGGAGTGTTTGGGAAACCTTCAGATGAAGGTGCCATCTGTGGGTTTATTGGGGCAGATGGACTTTGATCCTGAGACATTTTGGCAAGCAGTTCTTTGAGTCTGCTCACCTCAGCCTCAAGGATTGTGTTATGGGCTAAGACATCATAGAAAAAGCCCAGGTCATCATCAGTTTTTGCTGAATCACCTGACCTCCTGATTGAATCAGGATGTACATGCCCTGAGTGTAGATCAGTTGTAGCATGTGCCCCTTGTTCTTGGTTCTGGGGACTTCCTGCCTCAGGACTGAGTCCTTCATCGGCAGTTGCCTCTGGTGAGGTCTTAGAGATGTTACCAACTTCATCCTGTTCATTTGCTGAATCAGTAGAAGTGGCAGCCTCACCAGATGTTCTAACCTCCTCCTCTACACGGGGAGATTGAACATTATAACCCCTGTGCTGTGGGTTATCAGCAGCATTTTGGTCCTCTTCCTCAGATGTTCTCCCCATTGTAATTGGTGTCTGGGGAGGAGGAGAGGAATGCAGCTGACTCAACACTTGTGCAACAATAAATGTTGGGCTTTGAGGGGCGGTTGCATTTGGAGATAGGGTTGAAGCAGATTGCACCCGGGGTGACTGGTGCTCTTCAATGGTAACCTTCTCAATTGAGATAGGTTCCAGCATTGTGGTATCCCCAATTTTGGTTGCATCAGGATCCTGTTGAGAGGATGCCTGAGCGGCTAGGGTTGGTGGAGTCTTGGACACTACTGGGGGGTTAGAACCAGTAAGTGTTTCCTGTATTGGTGTTACAGGGGCATCCTCAGGGGACTCATCTCCCTGAGTAGCCTTTTTGGGCTTTTTGGTTTTGGGTTTGGTGGGGACTTTGGATCTGGAAGTGGAGGCTGTGGGTTCCCGCTGCTTGGGTTTGAGCAGCCGGGCAGCCCCTTTCATTGTAGGGTCAGAGTTGTGCCTGGAGTATACTTCAGGCAATACAGCCGGAGCAGGGACTCCAAGGCCAACAAGGCCGTCTGATTTTAGCTGTGTTAAAATTATGGCCATGAGAAACCTGGGATATAATATCCATCTGTTTGCCACAGGTTTCAAGGCCAGATCCTTTAGTTCCATAAACACTATCTCAGAAAAATTTAAAGTTTGTCGTTCAAAGATAGAGTATAATACCTGTTGCCATCGGGAAGACATTTGATCCCATGAGGAGGTTTTTGGTGCAAGGCAGACATTCACCATGTGGAATATAAGACGTTCAGCATCATGGAAGTGCTTCTTCATAATGGTGGTAGCACTTAAGTCTCCTTCATACCCGTTGTTGATGAAAGACATATCGGTTGTGCCTTTCGGGTATTCTGTGACACAGGTGGCATCATGTAGATCTAGGGTTTGTCGAATGATGTCCGTAGTGATGACCACCTGTTTCTGGTTGACCAACGACTGGAGAGTGATTTGGCTATCATTCTCACTAGTTTGCACGGAGACGTTGGTCCAGAACTGGCTTAGGGAATCGGGGTATATGGTAGGATTCAGAAGAAACGCGGTTCGGTACTGGGAATCTACCATAAGATCGATGGCGTTATCAAATTTGTTCCAGAAGGCCGATTTCGAGAGGTAGGCAACACAGTTGTGTCTGGGTTTGAGTTTCATGGTCGCCATTGGTGAGAGTGAAAGGACGGAAAACGGCTAATGAAACGTCTGAAAGTAGGTTAGGTATTTATAGGGTAAGAAAAGGCTGATATAAAACGACTGAAAGTGTTGGTGCTGTCATCAGTTGTTTGAAAACAACTGAAGACCTGGTTTTAACTTTCAGAAGTTGTAACAACTGAAGACTTGGTATTAGTCATCAGTAGTTGTGAAACTACTGAAGACATGGTTTTGGCTTCAGGTGTTGTAACAACTGAAGACTTGGTGTTAGTCATCAGTAGTTGTGAAACTACTGAAGACATGGTTTTGGCTTCAGTTGTAAGTGAAGCAGCTGTTGTAGAAACAACTGAAGAGAAAATTTTCTCATCAGCTGTTGTCGTCAATTCTTAGCTCATCAGCTGTTTCATTCTGACCTCAACACTTCATCAGACTTTGTCTGAGTTTCAGATGTTTCATAGGTCATCAGTACTTATCTGTTATTCTGACATCAGCAGTTGTAACTACAGCAGTAGTTGTAACCACATCAGTTCTTTTCAACAGATGAGTACTTCAGTACTTTTAAGTAATTTAGTCTTCAGTAGTTATGAAAACTACTGAGGATAAAAGAACTGCAGTACTTATTTGTGACAGTAGTATACGAATGCTCATCAGTACTTGTTGACTGAGATCATCAGTAGTTGTCACTTATTCTAGCTGCAGCATACCAAGCCTTAACACTAGGTTTTGGAAAGTTGAACTGTCCAAAGGCTTAGTAAATATGTCTGCAAGCTCATCAGCACTAGGAACAAACTTTGGATCAATCAGACCTTTTTCAAAACAATCCCTAATAAAATGGTGTCTGATCTCAATATGTTTGGTCCTAGAGTGCTGGACTGGATTCTTGACAATACAAAGAGCTGAAGCACTATCCATTAGTAATGGAGTCTTAGTCTCTGTAATGCCATAATCCAGTAATTGATTCTGAAGCCAGAGTACCTGAGATGTACAACTTGCAGCAGCAATGTACTCGGCTTCAGCAGTGGATGTAGCAACAGATGTTTGTTTCTTACTCTGCCAAGAAACCAAACAGTTGCCTAGGAATTGACATCCACCAGAAGTTGATTTTCTAGTTAATTTACACCCTGCATAGTCACTATCAGAAAAAGCAACTAATTTGCAAGAGTGCCCAGTGGAATACCAAAGACCTAGAGATTGAGTACCTTGCAGATATCTAAAGATCCTCTTGACTGCAATCAAATGGACTCTTTAGGAGCAGCCTGAAATCTAGCACAAACACAAGTTGCAAACATAATATCTGGTCTAGAAGCTGTTAAGTACATCAAGGACCCAATCATACATCTGTAAAGTGTTTCATCAACAGCTTTACCTTTCTGATCTGCATCCAGTTGTGTGGTGCTGCACATGGGAGTAGAACAGGGCTTACAGTGTTGTAAATCAAACTTTGCCAAAAGACTTTTTGTGTATTTTGACTGATGAATGAAAGTTCCATCAGCCTTTTGTTTGATTTGCAAACCTAGAAAGAACTGTAATTCTCCCATGGCACTCATTTCGAATTTTTGTTGCATCAACTTTGTAAATGCATCACACAACTGTGGATCAGAGGAAGCAAAAATAATATCATCAACATAAATTTGAACAAGGAGCTTATGCTGACCCACTTTCTTAATGAACAAAGTTTTATCTATGGAGCCTCTAGTGAAATTATTCTGAAGAAGAAAATTTGACAGTGTTTCATACCAGGCTCTAGGAGCTTGTTTCAACCCATAAAGAGCCTTATCAAGTTTATACACCCAATCAGGATGTTTATTATCCTCAAAACCTGGTGGTTGACACACATAAACCTCTTCTTTTATTTTACCATATAAAAATGCACTTTTGACATCCATTTGAAAAACTTTAAGATTGTGGAATGCAGCATAGGCTAAGAACAATCTAATTGCCTCCAGTCTGGCTACAGGGGCAAAGGTTTCATCATAATCAATACCTTCTTCTTGTGAAAACCCCTGGACAACCAGTCTGGCCTTGTTCTTGACAATTTGCCCATTTTCATCTGTTTTATTCCTAAACACCCATTTAGTGCCTATTGCACACTTACCTGGGGGTAGAGGAACCAGTTCCCACACTTGCTGCTTTTTGAACTGAAGAAGCTCAAGCTGCATGGCATCAACCCATCCATTGTCTCTTAATGCAATATGATAGTTCTTTGGCTCTTGCTGACTGATGAAAAGAGCATAGAAGCAGAAGTTGGACAATTGACTTCTAGTTGAGACACCAGCATTGATATCACCAATGATTTGAGACGTTGGGTGATTCTTCAGCTCTTGATGCACTATGAGATCTGTGCAAGTGTTTGTAGCACGCTCAGCAGCAACAGATGTTGATCCAGATTCTTGAAACCAAGTGTTAGATGGCATATCAAATGAAGTAGAGGATTCAGAAATCTCATCAGCATTTGTTGTGGATGGTGCTACTGAAGCTACAGGAACATCAAGTTGAGTAGACTCAGGCAGTTGATCACTAAACTTGAATAGGTGAGTACTGGGATCATCATGAACATCAGTACCACCAGATGGATGACTAGCTGCAGAAGGTGATGAATTCACATGATCTGCAACAGCTGGAGGCTGATAAGGAACATATTGCAGTATGTCCAGATCAAACAACTCCACAGGGTTTTGTGGGATTTTGTCCTTAGGAGATTCATTGAACTTCACATGCAAGGTTTCTTCAACCATCTTTGTCTTACAGTTGAACACTCTGTAAGCCTTGCAAGTGGATGAGTACCCAACAAAATACCCTGCATCCACCTTAGAATCAAACTTTTGGAGTTGATCCTTTGTGTTGAGAATGTAACAAGGACACCCAAATGCTCTGAAGAATGAAATTAGAGGAGCCAAATGATGTAGAACTTCATAAGGAGTCTTCATCAACCTCTGATTCACTAAAGCTCTATTTTGCACATAGCATGCTGTGTTGACAGCTTCAGCCCAAAAGGTCAGTGGCAAACCAGAGTCAGCCAACATGGACCTTGCAGCTTCAATTAGGGTCCTGTTCTTTCTCTCCACTACTCCATTTTGTTCTGGAGTCCTTGGGATGCTATACTGCCTCTTGATTCCTTTTGAAAGGTAGAAATCATCAAGTGTATGGTTTCTAAATTCAGTTCCATTATCACTTCTTATACACTTGACTGATAGGGAATACTGCTTCTCAACATACAACACAAAGTTAATAATTGTCTGAGCAGCCTCATCCTTTGAATGCAAGAAGAAGGTCCATACAAATCTGGAGTAATCATCCACAATTACCAGACAGTATTTCTTCTTTGCCATGCTCATTACTCTCACAGGACCAAAGAGATCCATGTGCAGTAATTGCAAGCAGGCAGTGGACTTTGGTTCTTCTATAGGAGGAATGAGACTTTGTGTTGTTTTCCTTTTAAACAAGCAGTGCAGGTTTCATCACAGAGGAACTCCTTTATTGGTAGACCTCTTACTAAACTTTGTGGATCAGCTGATTCATGTTTTTGAGATTAACATGACCCAGCCTTCTATGCCACAGTTTAGATTCCTGAGGAGAGGCCTTGGAGAACAGGCAAGGATGACCTTTTAAATCAATCTTCTTTGACAAATCCAAGGCATATACTCTTCCTATCCTGTTGGCCTTCAGGAGAGTATGTTCATCCAATACCTTGTCAATCAGCCTCAGAACTTTGGAAGACAGAATCCGGCAGTTCTGGCTTGTGAAAAGTGCAACATGCCCTTTATCACACATCTGACTGACACTCAGTAGATTATACTTGAGATTCTCCACATGGTTAACATCATCAAATCTGATTTCTCCATTTGACACAAATCCTTTCCCGATGATGTAACCCTTAGCATCATTTCCAAATGAGACAAATCCCTTCTTTCCTTGAGAGTAGTCATTAAGAAGAGAACTGCTCCCAGTCATATGCATAGATCCTCCACTGTCTACATACCAGATGCTTCTTTGGCATGCTGAAGAACCCTGCATTTATCATAAGAAACTAGTTAGCTTTAGAGACCCAAACCTTTTTGGTTTTGGGTCTGTTTTCATCAACAGATTTAACCATAACTTGTTTCTCATGATTAACAGCTGATGAAGGTGGAGATGGTGCTGAAATGGAATTCTTAGATTTGGGCTTGGATTTCCTTTTCAGTGGTTTGATCACAGGTGCATCTAGTTGGTTAACTCTCCCCAACAAATGCTGAACCATCATAACAAGTTGTGTCTGATTTGTTGCTAAAGCCTTCAGCTCATTTGACACATCAGTACTTGTTTTTGATGAGTTCCTGTGACCCACCATTTCCTCCTTCTTGAAATTCACAGACTTCGTCTGATGTTTATCATGAGGAACACTATCAGCTGTTTTCTGATAAACCCCATCCTTCTTTTTGGATTTTGGTGAGGCCTTGGGTTTATCAGTTTGAGATGACTGTGGTACAAACTTGGTTTCAAACTCATTTTTCATTTTATTTATTCTTCTTTAATGAGCTTATCTCTGTTGAGTTTGGAACCCTTTTTGTACCAGCATTCATCAGATAGATGATTGAATTTACCACATATTTCACATGGCTTATTCTTCATCTTGGATTGATCAACTGCTGAAGTGGAAACTACTGAAGGTGTGATCTTCAGTACTTTCCTCCTTTCAGTACTTGTGTTAAGTACTGAAGGATCGGTAACAACTGAAGACTTGTTCTTCAGCTGTTCTCTATCCGTCCTGAAAGACCGTATGATAGATTCCTCAGCAGTTGTTAATCCTTTTATTTCATCAGATTTGAAATGCTTTTCAGATGTTGTGACTTGCCCTTCAGTACTTGGAGTACTTTGAGGAACAACATCTGAATTTCTCAGCTTCATGTGTTTATCAGCATTTAAACCATCAGGCAATTGATTTGCTGAGATCTTAACACTGACTTCATCCTCTAATTTTGTATTATCATTTGAGGATGAATCACATGATGATGTGGTTTGGAAATTACTTTCACCTTCAGATTTTACTATTGATTTTGAAGTAAAATCAGTAGGTGGTGCAGTATGATTGTAACCTATTCCAAACTTCACATTTGAAGCTGTTTGCTTGCTGAGAAGCATTTCAAATCCCTTGCAGGATGTTACCCATCGGTCACACTCAACTTGGGTAGCTGCAAGTGTCTCTTTGAGACTTCTGTGGTTCTCGAGTATGACCTCTACCTTAGCCTTTTCATCATTAAGTTGGCATTTAAGCTTGTAAATCTCATCATCTTTGTCATTAAGTGCAGACACATACTCATCTTTTCTTTTGGAAATAGTTTTCTCAAGCTCAAGATTTTGATTGATTAAAGCTACATTTGCCTCTCTAATAGAGACAAAGGCAGCTATGCATGATTCAGAACATAACTTGGCTTTAGCCTCAGAAGATATCTGGGTTACCTGTGAAGATGAAGCATCTGAGCAGGAACCCTCAGTAGACTCCAGGGCCATGAGAGCAAGATTCCCAAAAGGATGTTCACCACCATGTTGACCAGCACCAGCAGATAGTTGCTCATTGAAACCAGAAAGATCATCTGGTAAGCTGCTCCAGTCAACAACTCCTGGTGTGAAGAAGCTGTGATGAGGTTGAGATTGTGATGGAGATGGTTGAGGCTCAGGTAGGGCTTGAGGTTGTTGTGCTATAGGGACATGAACTGGATTTGGCTGTGGCATGTAATAGCAGGGATAAGGATATGGCATTGACCCTGAGGGACAAAGTATGCAGGAGATTGAGGTTGTGAGTGATGACCAGAACTAGCAGGATGTTGCCCTTTGTTTTGTGAACTATTGCTTGGAAAGGTCACAAAGGGTGCAGAGGAGTTAGATCCAGTTGATCTACACTCTCTTGCAAAGTGCCCAAGCCTGTGGCATTTGTGACACCTCAACTTACTCTTGTCAAAACCAACTTTGGTTTTGCCAGAGAGTCCTGGAAATTTCCTACCAGTTCTCTTGTAGAACTTTTGAGATCTGATATTGATCAGGGCCATTTGGCTCAAAATATCCATCTCTTCTAAATCATCATCAGCAATACCTTGCAAATCATCCATGATAAAGCATAAATTATCACTATTACACCCAGAATGACTGTCAACACCAACAAATGCATGATCAGAACTGTTTGAAGAGAAATCTATATGCTCATCATAATGACTTTCTGATCCAGCATATTCTGACTCATGACCGACCAAGGCAGTGTTACCTGGTACAAAGTCATCAGAGAGCTTTCCTGATGATGCCAGTTTCCTTTTCTGCTCTATCTCTCTTTCAAATGTAAGCAGTTTCCCATGGAGTTGGGTGAGAGATAGGCTATCCAGATTTGCACTGGAGCGTAGGACAATGGTGTATGTGTCCCATCTCTCAGGCAGTGATCTGAGGAATCTGTTGTTCATCTGGCTGTTAGTATACTCATGCTTGACCATTTTCAGCTCAGAGATCAAGCAGGAGAAACGCTCAAACTGTTGAGTCAGTGTCTCACCCTTCCTATGAGAGAATGTCTCATATTGTTGGGCGAGGATTTCTCTGTTGTTTGCTAAGACCTCATCAGTTCCTCCGAATTGTTCCTTCAAAGCATTCCAGAGGTCATGAGCAGTTTCATGATGCATAAGCCCAGAATAGATTTCATTCGGCAGTGCCATGGCCAGAATTCCATGGGCTTTAGCATCAATCTCAAACAGTTTACGATCTTCATCTGAGTATTGCTCCTTCTTCTTCGGAACCATTTGATTGGTCTCCGGATTGTTCACCATAGGCTTGTGTGGACCATGAACCACAGATGTCCAACAACCTGAACTGTTAACAGACAGGTGATGGAGCATTCTTCGTTGCCATATGTTATACTCACTCCTAACCAGCATCGGAGGCTTGGTTGAGGAGCCAGTATTGTGAGGATCATTAGATGGAGTAGTCATTCTCAGATTCAAACCAAATCAATCAAGTTTCAAAAGATTTTGCACAAAAACACAACAAACTCAATAAGAACCAAGAAGAAACTCAAATTAAATAACCAGAAGCAGCAGAAAATCAATCTTTATAACCAGTTCTTGCACATATGCTAATTCGATCAAACTATAGATATCAAAATAGCAGTTTCAATGATCAATTGTTAAACCGATCAATGATTAACCCGCTCTGATACCATTTGTTAGGATCAGTGATCTAAGTTTGATCAATTAGAGTTGAATCACAGCGGAATTAGAGCAAGAATTAAGCAAATATAGCAAGAACACAATAAATATTCAATGGAACAGTACACGGTTATATAGATATAGGGTTTTCTGCAAAGAGATAATAACATTCATGCACACATGCTTCGGTGTGGCGGCTGCTAGGTTTTCCTAAGCTGCACCGATTACAATTAGGTCAGCATTCCTTATATATAGGAATGTGACGTCTGCTGATGTCACTTGATAGTGACATCTAACAGAATTATTACAAACTACTGAAAGTAAGCAAACTACTGAGAATGTTCACAACAACTGAGAACATCTCAGATTATTCTAAGTACACGAAGAAACATAAAACTACTGAAACTACAAGTACAGAAAAGAAACTACAACTACTGAAAGGAAACCATCACAACTACTGAAGAGGTCTTCTTCAGCTGTTGTGACAATCATCTGAAACTTGGTCTTCAGTCTTTGTCTTCAGCTTTGTCTTCAGACTTTGTCTTCAGCTCTTTCACTTCAGACTTTGTCTTCAGCTCTTTCACTTCAGACTTTGTCTTCAGCTCTTTCACTTCAGACTTTGTCTTCAGCTCTTTCACTTCAGACTTTGTCTTCAGACCTTGTTATCAGCTGATGTCTTCAGCTGTTGCAGACTACTTCAGTTGTTGTAATGTCCGTGGGACTTAAAGGTTTTTCTGATCAGGCTCATTGGTTCTTTTGGTCCAACAGAATACAATCAATCCATGATGCCAACCATAGTATATCCACAAAATGTTGCATTGATCTCATCCGCTGCAAACTCGTCCATGTATGGTTCAGCTTATGGTGGTTCTAAGGGATATGGCATATGAAACAAGTCTGGTGGTGGATCTACAAGTGTTGGTTCAAGCTCAAAGACATCCATCACTGCTCAAACTCCATCTGACATAATGGCATTATTTGGAATGTTTATACACCACTATGAAGCTTTGGTTGCACCCAATAGGCCACCGAGGCTTATAAATGGTGATAACTTTGAGGACTGGAAATGATGTTTAAAATCTTTCTTTTACTATATAGATCATAATCAATAGGAGTCAATAGTAAATGGTCCACATACTCTAACTGTCACTCTTGGTCAAGTTACCTCACCAATCATGATCCATTAACCTTTACCGAAAGAGATCTCAAGCTAATGGATCGTGATCAGAAAGCTTTTGGAGCTTTAACTTTATGTTTATCACAAGACATCTACAACCGTTTTGCTAAACACAAGAATGCAAAATCCTTGTATGATTCTCTATATGAATTTTATGATGGAAATGAAGATCAGAAAGAGGACAAGAAAGCCCAAGCTGAAAAGGAGTTCAATTTATTCGTAGGACACAAGAATGAAATCCTTACTGATATTACCAATTGATTTTTGTCTGTCTCAAGAACTTTAAAGAAATATGATGTACAGTTGGGTAACCATGAACAAGTTACTAAGCTCTTAGACTCTCTACCACCACAATGGAGCTTGCAAGTCAGGATGTTAAAGCAGGAAAGAAACTTTGCTAATTATAAACTCATGGATGTCATCAACAAACTAAAATCTTTTGATTTGGATTTGAAAAGGAAGGAATACAATCAATCCATGATGCATGCGACAGTATATCCACAAAATGCTGCATTGATCTCATCCGCTACAAACTCTTCCTTATATGATTTAGCCTACTGTGGGTCTACGGGATATGGTGTATCAGACAAGTCTAGTGGTGGATCTACAAGTGTTGGTTCAAGCTTAAAGACATCTGTCACTGCTCAAATTCCATCTCATACAATGGAATTATTTGGAATGTTTGTACATAGCTATGTAGCTTTGTAGGGGAGCTGAAGGGAAAAGGAATGATTATTGAAGACATGTATCAGGTGGATCCTGATGACTTAGAGGAAATTGATATCCAATGGCAGATTGCCATGCTTACGTTGTGTGCAAGAGGATTCATGGAACGAACTAGAAGGAAGAACTTTGGCAATCAAAACCAAAACTCTAATTTTGGTTTTGATAAGTCAAAATTAAGATGCTTTAATTGCAAATAGCTGGGGCACTTTAAAAGAGAAAGTCCCTCTCCTATCATCACTGAACCGGGAACTTCTGGAACTTCCAAAGTTATCCCGATCACCGACAAAGAAGAAACCAAGCCAAAGAAGGAAATAGCACTCATTTTAAACTTTGATTGGAGTGCTGAGATTAAGGAAACAGAAGAAGAAATCAATCATGCTTTAGAGGCTAAAGTGGTGAATAGTGATGTGGACTCATTTGAGGACTTTGATCCTTTCAGGGAGTTCAAGAGTGAGATTCAAGAAGAAGTTGTTGGTGAAAGTGGTAAGCAACAGGTTCAAGCTTAAAAGGTGAAGATTGGCAAAGTCAAAGAGGAAAAAGGTGATTATAAGCATGTCGAAGAGAAAGTGACAGTTTGTGAAGCTGATGAGTTCGAGAAACAACAAAAAGTTGAAGTAAGTGGAGTGAAGCTGGATGTCGGTAATCAAGGAAAGAAAAAGGATTATGAAGCTGAGGAGGCCAAGAAGAAAGCATTGGTGGAGGAAGAATGCAAGAAGAATACTCTGGTCTGTCAATGCGAAAAGGCCCTAGCTGCTGAAAAGGGGTTATGGGTCTCCCTTATGAGGTAATTCAAGACATGTGTTCTCCTCCATGCAAAATCTATTTATTTGGGGTTTATAAAGCTAATAGATTATTGTTAGATAATGAAAAGGAATTAAAACAAATAAACAAGGAACTTAAAACAAATGAGTCTAAATATTTTGTCAAGTTAAATGAAGCATTAAAGGAAAATGAGCATTTAAAAAGAAATCTTTTGGAAAGAAATGTTGAAATAGATGCTTTAACTAAACATGTAGCACTTGCTAAATTTGAAACAGGCAAATTAAAAACCAAACTTGAATAGTGGACAATTTCTGGGATGAAACATGAGGAGCTTTGCAAGAAACAACGGGCAGCTAGAATTAAGGCTGGTTTGGAAAGCGAAGAAACCACTCACATTTATCCTTCTCCAAGTACTTATTGTTACTCTCCTATGCCTATACCTCATCCAACTAATGAATTAATTTAGAAAGATACTAACAGTTTGTATGCTGGTTAAGAAGGAGTGAATCATAAGGAGATTCGAGAGGAATATGATTATGGTGCAAGTGGTGGTCTGGGGAGCTCTAGTATTAGCATTTCAGATTCAAAAAACTGTTCAATAGACAATAATTTAAGTAGATTTTTTTCCCTAAAGTCTATTACAGACAATGGCATGTGTAGTTCTAGCTCTAGTCTAGCTTGTTCATCTTCAGATGTCTATGAATCAAATCTTGATGTTTTAAATGCTTGTGATAATAGATATGATGCTTGTTCAAGTAAAGCTTCAGACAGACATACTAACTCAAATTGTTTTGAAAAGTTCCTCTCTCATCCTATCCCATCTTTTACACCAATTCGAATCTCTAAACCTAAAGAAACAAAGCCAACTTCCTCAAATGTTAGAAAGATTAATGTATATGAATCAGAATATGCTAAAATTAAGGTTACAAAAGAAATATTAACGAATCATATGACTCTTGTAGCAATTCTGATTTACACGTGTCTGAATGTGAGGAAGAGATATTAATAGATCAAGCTCCTGTCTGTAAATGTAAGAAGAAAGGTTTAAAGTCCATGTGTTTTAGATGTGGGAAGGATGATTATTTAATTAAAAGTTGCCCTGAGTTTGTTAATAGATATGTAAATAATAGTTCATTAGGAAGTAGATTAAATCATTTTGTAAATAATTTTTTCTGTAAAAATCCTTTGTTCCAAGACCTAAGTTAGTCACTACTTGGGTCCCAATTTCCAAATCTTAACAATTTTTTTGTGTTTATATGCCAGGATCATTCTTGAAAAGCTGTTAATAGCTTCTGGCACGTTGATAGTGGATGTTCAAGGCATATGACTGGGTTGAAGGACCTACTTACAAATTATCGCATAATAAATGGAGGATATGTTGCATTTGCTGGAGAAAAGAAAGGTGGAAAGATGATTGGCCGAGGAGAAGTCTCAAATGGTTCCTTGACTCTGGAGAAAGTGAACTATGTCCTAGAGCTGGCATTCAATCTGTTGAGTGTATCATAAATATGTGATAAAGACATTCCAGTACTGCTTATGTCAAATGAATGGTTATTTCTCAAACTAGAGTTTATTATCCCAGAAGATTTAGTGATCATGTGTGCTCCAAGAAAGAATGATACTTATCCCTTGGATATGGGATCACAAGAAACCACCTCTACTGTGACATGTCTCCTGTCCAAAGCTTCATCTTCTGAATCTTTTCTGTGGCATAGGCGATTCGAACATGTTAATTTTAAAAATATTAACAAGTTGGTTAACAACAATCTTGAGAGGGGGCTACCAGTTAATGATTTTTCAGTGGTAGAAAAGTGCATGGACTATGCTCAAGGAAAACAGCACAACAGGACACACAAGCACATGCTTGAAAATACAATTTCAAAACCCCTTGAATTGTTACATACTGACTTATTTGGTCCTATTAGTGTTAAATCAATTGCTAAGAAATCTTACTATTTGGTTGTTACAGATGATTACTCAAGATATTCTTGGGTAAGATTTCTAGCTCATAATGGAGATACTGTAGAAGAGTTGCAGAAGCTGATCCTCTCAATTGAAACCATCAACAAAAGGAAGGTTATGGCCATTAGAAGTGACAATGGAACTGAATTCTAAAACCATATCTTTGACTCATTCTGTGCAAGCAAAGGAATTCTTAGACAGTTTAGTGCTGCCAGGACACCTTAACAAAATGGTTTTGCTGATAGGAAGAATCGGACCCATATTGAAGCAGCAAGAACTATGTTGATTGAGTCAAAGCTTCCAATAATTTTTTGGGCAGAAGCAGTCAACTATGCATCCTATGTATTAAACAGGGTTCTTATTGTGAATGACAAGATGAAGACTCCTTATGAACTTCTTCATAAATTGAAACCCTTGATTGACTTTTTTCATCCATTTGGTTGCTCATGTACTTTGCTAAACACTTAAGCTCAGAATTCAATGTTTGGTGCAGTCTTTGATGAATGTTTCTTCGTTGGCTATTCTTCCTCACAAAAAGTGTATTGAGTGTACAACAAAAGAACTAGCATTATACAGGAATCATTCTATGTTGATTGGTAGGAGTCTAATTCACTAAACATGGGGTCAGACCCAGAATAGTTTTATGACTCAAATACTATCTTCAAATCATTCAACCTTCCAGTATTTGATGATAATGTCATTCGGTTAACCAATGTACAAATCATTCCTCTAACCGAAACTCTTTCACCTGATCCTCATCCACAACCACCAATTGACCCTCCACCTCAAACTTCGCTTGATGTTCCACCCACACCTCCACCACAACCAATTCCTCTATCACAACCAACTTTCCTTTCACAAACCACATCTTCATCTCATTCCAATCTATTAACCTTTAAAACCAACTTTAAAATCTTAAAAGACCATCCACATGATTACATTATTAGTTCCATTAAAGATGGTGTGAGGACACGGAGTCAATCTGGATTGATAAATGAATGTCTCTATGCATGTTTCTTATCTCAAATCATTCCCAAAAATATCTTAGCAGCACTTCAAGACCCAAGTTGGGTTGAATCTATGCAGATGGAGCTTCAACTGTTCAGGAAACTGAAAGTTTGGCAATTAGTTGATCTTCCTCCAAACAAGTTTCCCATCGATACCAAATGGGTATATCGGAACAAACCAAATGATCAAGGAGTTGTAATAAGAAACAAATCAAGGTTGGTTGTTTAGGGATTTGCTCAGGATGAGGGAATTGACTATACTAAAGTGTTTGCTCCAATTGCTTGCATTGAAGCTATCAGAATCTTTCTTGCTCTTGCTACGCACAAGAACTTTAAAGTTTTTCAGATGGACGTGAAGTGTGCATTTCTCTACTGGAACATTGATGAGGAGATTTAAGTTTGTCAACCACCAGGTTTTAAGGATCTAGATTTTCTAGACAAAGTATATAAACTTGATAAGTCCTTATATGGATTACATCAAGCACCTCGCATCTGGTATGAAACTTTGACATAATACCTGCTCAGTAAGGGTTTCTCTCGTGGAACTATAGACATGACTTTATTCAAGAAGGAAGTTGATGGCGAAATGCTGATTGTTCAAGTGTATGTTGATGACATCATTTTCGGGTCAACAAATAAGAAACTGTGTAGAGAGTTTGAAGAAGTAATGAAGGATTGCTTTGAAATGAGCATGATGGGGGAGCTGTGCTTTTTCTTGGGGTTGCAGGTTGAACAAAAGCCTGATGGCATTCTGATTCCCCAAGAAAAGTATGTTCTGGAGATTCTCAAAAAAGTTCAAGATGGATGATGCTTCTCGTGAACTCACTCCATTCATAGCTCAAACCTGTTTAACTCTAGATGATAATGGGAAATCCGTGGATGCTCATCACAATCATTCTATGATCGGATCTCTCATGTATCTCATTGCTAGGCGTCCTGATATAATATTCGCCATGTGCTACTGTGCTTACTTTCAAGCCAACCCAAATGAATCACATGAAAAAGCTGTTAAACTCATCTTTCGATAGTTAAAGGGTTCTTCTCGTTTGGGTCTTTGGTACCCAAAAGGAGGGAACGTTGATTTACATGCTTATTCTGATAGTGATCATGGTGATTGCAGGATCAATAGGAAATCTGTCACTGGTGGAGGTGAATATCTCGGGGATTGTCTTGTTTCATGGCAAAGCAAGAAGCAAACAACCGCATCTCTATCTACAAGAGAGGCTGAATATGTTACTGCATCCAGTTGCTGCTGCCAAGTGCTTTGGATACAACATCAGATGATGGATTACAAAATTTCTTCATACACCACTTTTCTGTGATAATGAAGTTGCTATCGGAATTGCCAAAAATCCTATTCATCATACTCGCACCAAGCACATTGAAACAAGGATTCATGCTATCCGGGATGCTCAGGAAAAAGGGTTTCATAGATATTATTCCAATTGACACAAAAAATCTAAGAGCAAATCTTTTCACAAAAATATATGATAAACCTTGTTTTTATGAATTGATCTTAATGCTGGGTTTAATATCCTTTTGAAAACTCTTTTTCATAACAAAGTGTGTAAATAGCTATAAATAACTCTTTTTGTTTATTTTCTTTTTCTTTTTTTATAAACTCTTTCTGATAAACTTTGTTGTCCATATTCCTTCATTCTTTTGATCTCTACAAATTATGAAAAACATAAATTTCTCTTACATGGCAGTTAAGTAGAAATTTAGGAGGAGAATAAAGATTAAACTCTTAAGTTTTTCAATTTTGTCTTTTCAGGAACCCCAGGAAAAAGAAGTTTGAACGAGGTCAATAGCCTTATGTCGGGATATGCATGGTAGGCTCAGCCCAAAAATAAAGTAAACAGTGATCGTGTAGCCGAACTAAAGATCAAGAACTCTGTGATAAGGACCATCCCCTTGACATCTTGGCCTGCACAAAGTACAAGTCCCTGATCAAAATGGGTTGAGAGTTTCAAATCTTTTTTTTTATTTTCCCAAATATCCAAAAAAAAATATTCTCTTATCCCCAAATCCTGAATGATGCTTCGAATTAGCACAATAAATGCTTCTAATCTAGCTCTTCAGAAAAGTCTCTGAATTGAAGCTTCTCATTAGCTCTTTAGAAACATATCGTGTGCTTATCTCCTCTGCTATGTGTGAACATTGACCTGAAGTGATGATCTCCTTTATTATACGTAAGTATAGACCTAGAGCTCTCATCAGCACATTCAGATGACCATCTCCTCTGTTATACGTGAGTATAGACCTGGAGCTCTCATCATCAGTTCCCTAAAATAAAGCACAGTGATTCTTAAATTAAGACCATTGTTGATTCTCTAATCAAAAATCATGCAGAGTCAATCATATTGCTCAATAAACCATGAGGTCGGGATAAGTTCTTTGTCATATGTCTATGGGGACCAAGTCATTAGAGTTTCAAAAAAATTAAATCAAAACATGATAAAAACAGCTGTAGATTATGTGTTGAAAAGAATATGGCACGGGTTTAAAGAGACGAACATATCAGCAATCCCGCCAATCCTTGACTCTCTGGAAAACTTCTTAAAAAGGAAGTGATTATATCCATTTTTTTAACCTCATATTTTTATTATTTTACTTTACTTTATATTAGTATTATTTTATTTTATTTTGTTTTTCTATTATTCTTATTTTTTTATGTTAGTTTTATGGGGTGAAGAAACTTTTTTGTTAAAGTTTTTGTCAATATAAACCTTTATAATAAAATAAAAAATAAAATTTAAATTTTTGCTAAGTGTTAGGTTCCAGAGAAACTAAGTTCGCTAACAGTTTCGCTTAGCCAATCTATAGATTCGCAGGCAAGCTCGCTCAACACCGAGGTGCATGACATCATCTGTGATGCAGAGCGAAACTATAGTTTCGCTACCAGCGAAACTAGGGTCTATATATTGCACAGTGTGAAAATAGTTTCACACACTTGCTTGACGAAAGTAAACCCTAGTTTCTCTACGTGATTACACCGAATCTCTTCTAAGTCGATTTCCGTAGCGACTGATTGTTTCTAAGTGCTTAGGTGGGTGTTGTGAACTTTTTCTTATGCATTGATTGAGGATTTGACCATTGGACTTTAGTCTTAGATTGATTCGCTGGGTCGGAAATTTCGTAGACTCGTTCAGCGAAACTGCGAAGCTGACCAACGAATCTAAACGAAAGTTCAATGTTCCTAGTGAAACTGTCTTGTTATGCTGTCTGTGTGTACTTGACAGTTTTGCCAGGATAGTTTCAGCAAAACTATAGATTCGATCGGTCACATAATTTTGTGTCCGAATCATAGCGAATTTATATATTCGCTTGTGTGAAACTATAGTTTCGCCTACAGCGAAACTGTTGAACATTCTGAATTTCTTCTGTTTTGTTACATTTCATTGTTAATTCTTATATATATGCTATAACTGACCCTCATCTGTTTACTTTTCAGTGAGCATGGCTAATCTGAAGTTTGACGAGAAGAACAATATTGTTGCTCTATTGGACGACAACAACCAAAGGCTGTTGGCTTCACAGACTACATCAAATGGCTCAAGGAGTCACCCATATGCTATGCCATAAATTTCAATCAGTCGTATTGCAATCGTATTGTTGCCGTTTGTGATGCGGAATCTCATAAACCTGTTGATGATTTCAAGTGAAGATCTATTGCAAGATGAAATGTATGATGATGAATTAATGATGAACAATCAAGAACATATATTCATATAAATTTCTTTCATTCATATGTATGATTTCAAGAGAATTACAAGGGAGTTTACAAGCACACTTTCTCTCACACACACTCAACCTTGAATTCTCTAGTGAATGTTATGGATTGTTAGTGATTGTTCTCATCTTTAATTAGAGTATAAATGACTACACTTAGTCAATTTATACTCTTTACAAAAATAAATAAAATTACATTTAAGCACAAATGATTACACAAATATAGTTCTAAGTCTGATAAATTCTCTATTGCTGATGCGTGACTGCCAGGTGCTGACGTCATTCGGGACGACCGCTGATGTTGACAGTTGACTTTGACCACGGTTGACCAAGTTTGACCAAGTTTGACTTTGGTCAATTTTCTTCGTTTTGATCATATTTTCAGCATAGCTTCACCGTGTCGGTTTTGGTAATCAGTATGAGATTTGGCACTTCGGTTTTGGTAAGTATCATCTTCAAATAGTCCAACAATACTCCCCCTAAGATGATGCTGCCAAAACCTCATGATTATCAAAACCTTGGATGTTGATTGACGTGCAGTCTTGAAGTGCAGTCTTCTCCTCCTTTTTGGTAGCATCTTCTTAGAAGCTTCATAAAAAGGCATTGAGAAAAGGACTTTGTTACGGCGCATAAAGACTTTGGTTCGGCACTTGATGGATGTTTCATCAGCTTGATCTTCTAGTCTTATTTTTAAGACTTGAAAATGCACCCATGTGCATACGCTGTGGATTGCACAGGTAGCAATATCAGCAGCTTTATCTCAACTTCAGAAGTGAAGGAGAAGCATCAAAAATTCTTCAGACTTAACATATACTCTCCCTCAACAAAAGCTTTGGAGGGTGAGAAACTTTTATGTATGAGACACCAAGAGGAGGATTCTTAGTTCTCAGCAACTGGCAGGAGATCTTTGAAGGAAGCAGGAGTGTTCAGTTGACATCTTGAATTGAATAAGAAACTCAGGCATGTCATGCAATTCATCACCTGCAAAAGTCTAAATCCTCTCGGTAGAGGTATTGCATGGAAGTTTCACTCCTAAATCAATAACAGATGTAAATCTGCCAAAACTAAGAAAAATACTAAAAAATGACAAATCTTTTTGGTATTTTAGATTTTTCAAAATTAAGATATTTACAAGCATGAGCCTTCAACTGCAATGAGATCATACTAATCCAAAATCCTCTACATCTAAGAATGTTTAAAGTTTGGAACAGACATAGACAAAGAACAAAGTTGATTGTAAGTATGTTTGTCCATTTAAACTCATGCAAGGATCTATTTTCAACACTTTGTGATATTTATCATGTTTAGGTTTGATTAGATATGCTAATTGAGTACCTCACACTTAGAAGTATAGAAGAATAACTCTCCTCATGAAATGTAAGGTGGCACTTTATCACAACTTGAACCAGGCTACTTAGAGTATAAATTCTCATGATATGATCTACTTTGGGATTCTTTTACACTTCACTTTGGAAGTTGATCCGCATTTGGATACTTTTAGCTTTGATCCATATTGGGATTTTTTCTTTGCCTTTTTGGCATGCATCAACACTTTTACTGCAAGGTCAACTAGGTGTGTGCTTAGCGCAACAGAAGTTATCCTCATGTTTATTCCAGGTCTGTATTTACATACAACAAAGGAGAAACAGATGCTTTTATCAATGAGAAGTTTATAAACTATTTTCGCATGGTGTGTTTAGGTAACCACATAGGAAAACACTTGGAAAAGTCATTGCTTACCAATACCCAAAGATGGTTTTGGTCCACTATTGCATATTAATTTAGTTCATCACAAATATGCTTATCTTGAATCCAAGCTGAGCCTACTGACATATCAAACAGAGTCTTGTCAGTCTTTATTGATTTTGAAAAATAGATGCAGAAGATAGTAGATAAGTGTACTATCATTTCTCATGTAAATACAAGAAGACTTAATATAAATAATTTTGGATTTTTCATGATTTTCTAATTTTTAGGATTTTTGTTTTTGAGAAAATAAAGAAATGGCATATGTGTTATCAATTCAATAGAGATCATAAACAGTTAGTCCATGTAGCAATGTAATCAGACTAAGCAGATGGAATGAAACATCGGTTGTTTCTTGAATTGCCATCATAGTTTCTGTGAGTGATTTATATCCTGCATTGAATTCTGGTTAATTTCTGCTCCATTTGGCTCAGTTACATCATAATATCATGAACAGGAAGAACGTTCCTGTCATGAGAAGGGATCAGCCACTACTAACTTTTCTTGGGTTGGCAAGCCTCCATAACTGTCCCTATCACACTAGTAAATCAGTTAGATATTTCAACTCATGCCATTACTGTCCTGAGCTGTCCATTAGCATATTTATATGTGACTTGCTCGTATGTGTATGATTTCGCCTTATTTGATGATATATCAGATTCACCTCCTGAAATTGTTTTCTTTCTCCAACTGACTCAACTTTAGCTTGTTTAACAAAAGGAGTTTGTTTGGGTTTTGAAAATCTTTTGGTTGGTTTAGAAAATCTAGTTTGCTTTTGAAAGTTTTGTGGAGGTGTAGCAAAGGATCTTTGTCCTTGATCATGTTTGTTTCTTCTGGCATGTGATTATATTCATCATAAGAATTATAATTATGATTATAATAATTTGATGGATATGATCTTCTATGATATCTATTATTCCAAGTATTATTCCTATATCTTTCATACTTATATTTTGTGTATGACCTAGGATAATGTCCTGGTGCCCAATAATCATAAATATCATAATATTTAAAATCATACCCATGTCGATGTGATCGAGGAGAAGAGTATCTATGATGTCTGTTGTAGTACTCATGCTTTGATCTTGGTGAGTATGACTCTGATGTGTGATAAGATCTTTGACCTCTTCTATGTTGTGATGTTGGAGAGTTGTTGTATGAACACTCTGAAGTGGTATGATTCTCCATGTCATATTTTAAGAAGTAAGGAGTAGGTCTGGATCTTCTTCCCTTAGGCTTAAATGATGAAGTTGGATTTGATTGGAACTTCAAAGCCTTTTGTCTTGTTTGTTTGTGTTGCTTTCTCTTGTGAGGACATATATATGTATCACTCTCAGTGTTTTTACAATTTGAAGTGTTGTATGAATCTGAATTATATGTCTTATAGAGAATCGGTTATTGTTTTGGAGTTTCTAATGTAGCCTTTGAGGTTGATGGTTGGTTTGGATCGGAATTAGAAGACTTGGTTTGACTTTTCTTCTTTCTTTTAGATCTGGTCTTCTTCCTCTTGATACTGTTCTTTGATTTCTTGTACCTCAGGCTTCTGTTTGTTCTTTAACTCCATCTTGATCTTCATCTTCAGTTCAACCTTAGGAAATTCTGGTTCAAGAAATCCTGCTGGTTTGAATGTCTCATAGAGAACCATTGCCTTTTGGTTGTTTTTAGGTATTGCTGCTTTGGATTTATATGGTTTTGTTTGTTTTGGATTGATTTCTTCATCACTGTCATCACTTGCAGGATCTCCATCTTGACCATCACAAGAATGAAATGTTTCATTCTGTGGTGATTCTGGTTTGAGGTACAACTTTGGTGCTGTCTCAGGAGAAGTGATTTGAGTGATAGTGGATGGTTTGCCTATTTCATGATGATCATGCATCTTTGAATCTTCTTTAATTGAACTTGTCACTGAAGTTGGCATTTCTGTGTAGTTATCATTGTAAGGTGGAGGAACAACATGGTATGTAGTTCCAGCACTCTTCTTTTGATCTCTTTGTGTATTAAGTAGTTCTTCCAACTTACTGGCAGTCATCTTTAAATTTTCAAGTTCAACTTCTGTTGATGCATGATCTATTTTTGTCTTTGTTAGAGACTCAGTGAGTCTTGTAACTTGAGCTTGAAGACTAAATCTTTCTCCAAGAAGTTTGTCTACATCTTTTAGAAGAGAATTGATTTTATCTTCAAAGGCTTTATGTTGTATCTTCAATTCTGCATTTGTAGCCTTTTATGTTGTGATTGCTTGATTTAGATGCTCAATGTAATGTTGCAAGTTATTGATTGTTTTGGTTGTACTTGCTTCTGATATTTTGGCTTCAACTTCAGCCTTTGTGTTTGTTAACTTCATAGAGAGTTCAGTTGATTGAGCATTCAACTTGTGATGTTCTTTAAGCAATTTATCAACTTCTTTCTCTAGTGAACTGATTTGATTTACAAAAGTTTGTAGTTCCTCTGCATGTGAAGCTCTTTCCTCCTTTATCATGTGATATATTGTTGCAATGTTTCCGATATGCCTGAACTTCATCTATGCATGCTAATGAACATAGATTGATGTTTTTGTCTTCAAGAATTTCAGGCAATGGAGGAATGTTTGTGTTGTTGATGTTTATGGCTTTTGCAAGCTCAGAAGTTAACTCTTCAAGCTTGATTTGTTGTTGAACAATTTTGTCTTGCAACTGGTTCATCTCTTGAGTTAAACAGATGTTTTGTTGATTTAATGTCTTGATTTGTGCTTGATCATTTCTTTGAGTTTGTTCCATCTCTGACCTGCATTTTATCAAATCATTAGACAATGTGTTGTTTGAGTTTGCAAGATCACATAAATGTAAGTGCATCAGTTCTTTTTCAATGTGAGTGATGTACAACTGTATGTTTGTGTTATCAAACAATGAGTTATTGTTTGATGTGATGCTGATGTTTGGTTGTTTGCAGCTTTTGTTTAATTTGCTGCTGTTGTTTGGTTGTTTGCAGCTTGGTTTGCTTTGTTTGAATTCTTGAAACCTCTTTCTTCCTGCAGCAAGAAAGATAGCTCGGTTTCTTGAAACACGAGTGTTAGTGAATGACGTTGAATTTTCCATTTTGTTTAAAAACAAAATGATTTGAAAATTTGTTTTGTGTTTAAATTAAAATAAAATTTAAACTTTAATTGAATCCAAAGAACGTTCAAACTAAATTTAATTTGATCAGCTTAATTAAAGAGTTAACTTTGTTCAATTACAATTTATTTAAGCTCAATTAATATTAATCAAGTTTAATTAAAAAGTAATATAATTTGGATCTTATCAATTAAAATTAAATGATTTTGTGACTTGATTCAAAATAATTCACCTTTTTAAATCTTCCGAAAACAATTTTTAAAATTAGTCAACTTGAAAACTTTGAACCGAGACAAAATTTAAAATGTTTGTCAATTAAGAAACTTTGATTTGTTTGTTTTAAAAAAAAATAAAAATATTAAAAAATATTTATATTTTGCTGGTCAAAATTTGAATAAAGGTCAAAATTTAAATGTTTATTCACACTCAACTCGGTGGTCGGTCAAGACAAGAGAAACCCAAGCTCAACAGATAACTCCCGAAGCTTTCAGTTCTCAATCTCAATCTCTCGACAGCTTTCACTCTCTCAATCGAACTCAACTCCGGTGAACGGAAATCAAGAATTTTTGGTCGAAGATTTCAAAGATTCGGTGGATATGCCAGTTGTCGAAGGGGAAGCAATCAATGGTGGTCCGGTGGTTGATTAAAGGGTTGAAACTCAATTTAATTAGATCGGCTTAATTAAAGAGTTAACTTTGTTCAATTACAATTTATTTAAGCTCAATTAATATTAATCAAGTTTAATTAAAAAGTAATATAATTTGGATCTTATCAATTAAAATTTAATGATTTTGTGACTTGATTCAAAATAATTCACCTTTTTTAAATCTTCCGAAAACAATTTTTAAAATTAGTCAACTTGAAAACTTTGAACCGAGACAAAATTTAAAAAGTTTGTCAATTAAGAAACTTTGATTTGTTTGTTTTAATAAAAATATAAATATTAAAAAAATATTTATATTTTGCCGGTCAAAATTTGAATAAAGGTCAAAATTTAAATGTTTATTCACACACAACTCGTTGGTCGGTCAAGACAAGAGAAACCCAAGCTCAACAGATAACTCCCGAAGCTTTCAGTTCTCAATCTCAATCTCTCGATAGCTTTCACTCTCTCAATCGAACTCAACTCCGGTGAACGGAAATCAAGAATTTTCGGTCGAAGATTTCAAAGATTCGGTGGATATGCCGGTGGTCGAAGGGGAAGCAATCAATGGTGGTCCGGTGGTTGATTTGGGGGTTTGGTCGACAGTTTGAGTGGTTGCGGTCGGTGGATTGGGATTCTTGAAGATCGACAGTTGATTGAAGTTTTGTGATGAAGATAAGGTTGTCCGCTGTGAATCAAAATCCTGTTCGTCCGTTGTATGCTTCTTCAGTTCATCCGCTGTGGGTTTCTATATGTGTTCGCTGTGTGTTGATTATGTATGTTTCATGTGTTCATCCGTTGTCGCTTCGAAGCAACATGTTCGCTGTGTTGATTATGCTATGGATTGTTAGTGATTGTTCAAATCTTTGATTAGAGTATAAATGACTATACTTAGTCAATTTATACACTTTACAAAAATAAATAAAATTACAATTAAGCACAAATGATTACATAAATATAGTTCTAAGTCTGATAAATTCTCTATTGCTGATGCGTGACTGCCGGGTGCTGACGTCATTCGGGACGACCGCTGATGTTGACCGTTGACTTTGACCACGGTTGACCAAGTTTGACCAAGTTTGACTTTGGTCAATTTTCTTCATTTTGATCATATTTTCAGCATAGTTTCACCGTGTCGGTTTTCTTAATCATCATGAGATTCGGCACTTAGGTTTTGGTAAGTATCATCTTCAAATAGTCCAACACAAATGCCTCAAAGTTGTCCTTAAGCCCCTTTTGTATCTCATTCTCTAGCACAATTGCCCTCTCACTTAGTGTTGAGTCTATCAAGGGAATCTCAGCCAACCTTCTAAAATCCCATCTCGGCATGGTCTTGAACGCCTTCCTTTTATGTAAATATGAGATTTCCCTCCTCTTCTTTTAATCATAAACATTTTCAGTTCATGATTATATTTCTAACTAATTATCTTCTTGTCAGATTTCTTCCTACTTGGTTCATTTATGTTTTGAAATAATGGAGTCGGTTGTTCTAGTTTTGTCTCCTTAGCAAACCAATCCTCCTTGTTCAATTCAAACACATCTCCTTCGACAGAACTCCTCTGATCCACATAAGTCATTGGACGCTCATCTAGTTCATAATATTTAGGCTCAGGGTCATAATCAACCAACTGTTCCTCATACTCCTCTTCTTTATATATCAGATTCATCTCAGCTCCTTTCTTGCCTGCTCCATCTGCTTCTTCTCTAAAAACCTCATCACCAGTCAAATCAGTATGTATAACAAGCCCCAAATCTATAAACCCTGCTTCTACAACCCTTGCTTCATCTCCTTCAACACCCCCTGTATTTCTCAACTCTAGATCCAACAATATCATCAACTCTAACATCAGGACAACCATCACCACTACCACTAGCACCCGCTTTACCAACACTAGCAGTCACCTGCATCAACTCTAGCTCCACTTGTGTCTCCTCCAATCCCAGTTGAACTCCCCACTTTCAAAAAGGGATACTTAGACGTATCTATAAGATCGTCTATCTCAGCTTGAGTTAATTCGTTAGGCACACCAGCATTGGCTTTCAGCTCATTTACCTCATTGAGTAATCTTTTGATTAAGGCTTGTTGATCTATCATCATGTTCTTCATGCTCTCCATTTCCTTATCTTTCTCCTGCTCTCTCAATTCTTGATTCACCAGCTTTGTCTTAATCATCCCTAATTCATTTGCCAATGATGTATTCAAGTTTCGAATAATATCTTGATCTAGCTCTGACCTCGCCTCCCTTCTTTTAGGGGCTTTAGAAAAGGTTCGTTGTTTGTGCTTAGTTCTTCTTTCAGCAACATTGGCAGGTTCACTTTGCAGCTTTCTTTTTAGTCCTCCTCTCCCTTTGAGTTCTTAATTCCTCATTAACTTCATCAATTTCTGCTTTAAAATCATACTCTTTCTCCTTTGCATACCTTTTTCTTTTCTTTATTGCTTCATCCTTCTTCTCCCTGTTCTCTTTAGCATTTTTATTTTTTTCTATCAATCTCTTGACGTAACTTGATCTCTCAGCAGAGTACATATTTTCTAAAAGATATGTTATCTTCCCACTAAAGTCATGTCTCACTGCTGAGTAATCTGCAAATATTCTTGTATTTATTTGCACCAGTCTTTTAATTTCTCCATGTCTAGGCAGATCTTGTGACATCCGGTAATTTTCCGTTACCAAACTCCGTTTGTTCCGTTAACTCTTGCATACACGTGTCGGGAGCACACACTAGTTGTCGTTGAACGTTGGTGACATAATAATAATTAATAATGTTAAACAATAATTTCTATGTTGATTATTAGTTGTGATTATGTGATTTAAATGTTTATTGTGAATTTTATCGCGTAACGTGGAAACGTGTGTATTTAATTCGTGGATTGTGTGACTAGTAAAGATAAAGCATATAATTGTTATTACTAGTTCATGTGTTTATTATTTTGGTTAAAAACATCTTAAAAGGGTGTTAAAAGCTTAATTTTATAAAATTACAAATTATAAGGGTTAAAAGGGTAATTATGAGTAATTAAAATAAAAAAAAAACCCAACCCTAGCCCCCCACACCATTCTCGGCCGCGATCATCACCTCCACACACACACACCTGCGAATTCAACCTAGAACAAGCAATTGTGCTTCGGTTTTGGTCGATTCCAAGAACTACAACACGTTAGAGGCTTCAATTCTCATCCATTACGTGATTAAAGGTTAGTTTCTTTGTGGTTTTCATGGATTTTTAGTCTTGGCCGAACCCTAGTTTGAAACCTGCAATTGAAGGTCGATTCTTGTTTGTTTGGTGATGCTAATATATTAGTTGGATTGTATATATGCTAGTTAACGTTGATTATGCAAGAAAGTTTGGATTTTGGTTGTTTGTTCACATGATCATCTTTGGCCGAGAGGGTGAGGCGATTTTTGGATCAATTGGATGTTGAATGTTGGTTGTTTGATGTTGTAATGATGCTAGTTAGGTTGTATGCATATTGGTTAACGTCGATTTTGCAAGAAAGCTTCGATTTTGATTTATGGTTCATAGGTTACTAATAATAGTAACTTTATTTTGCATGAATTGATGATTGGATGATGTATGATTGTTATGGATGTGTTTGTGATGATGATTAGATGCTAAGTTGATGTTATGAACAATTGAAAATCAAGAAGATGTGTTATAGTTCATACACTGCTAAAAATAGTAACTTTTGGTGTTGAATGTTGATGAATCATGATGATTAAGTGTTGTTGATCATGTTTAAATGTTATCATGGACTTGAATTGGTATATAATTGATGAATTCATGAATGTAGTGTGAGTTTGATGAATTTGGGATGAACTTTCCCAAAAGGGAAACTTTAATTGTGCAAATCCTTGAATTGGATGGTTTGAGCATGTTTGGGATATTAGGATCATGCTAGTGTGTTCATGGATGGTTTCTAAGGTGATTAAATGTGTTGTTTAGGTTATATGAATGTTGATTTGGTTTGTTACCTGTTTTGGCCTGTTGTGATTCGCATGACTTGTATGACAATTGGTTGTATGATGATCTAGGTAGTACATGTGGTTAATGATGTGCTATATGTAATCAAGTTGTATGTTGATCATGTATGACATACTGTTGTGTTAGTATTAACGAATTATCACCTATAATGTCACCAACGGGTCAAACGGGTCAACTGGGTCAAATGTGTCTTGTCTTTCTTAAACCTTGAGTTCCTTGGTTTGTAGAGCACTTAGGGTTTCGTGTTGATTTTGTATACACGTACTTATGCACTCTTGTGTTCTAGGTGACCTTTGAAGGTTGTCTTTTCTTTCAAGTTAAGCTCTAGGTTAATTCTTGCGCGCATCAGGTGAGTTCTTGCCCCACTCATTTTACATAATCTCTTTTGGGGGAGATAGCATACTGTTGATCACAAACGCTTTTATATATGAGTGTGTATAATATTGATATAGTGTTGTTTACCATGGAAAAGTCCTCACACTTTCGGATTGTTAATATTGACTAGCGGGGAAATCTTGGGTAGTACTACTGGGTCTGACGAGCCCCACCTGTGCGACTCGAGGTCAAACGGGTGCAATTTTGTCCTAACACATATTCGTCACGACCTGGTAAGTCGTGACGGGAGGCAACAAACGTAACACAGTCAGCTTCGATCGCGAAATCACTATGATTAATATTTTTATGTTAATAGACTAGCTATCTATTGCAATACACTACTTATGCTCTGGAAATTGTTGATTGGTTTATATTTTAACGCAAACTCTTGAACTCACCAACCATGTGTTGACTTGTTTAGTATGCTATTCTCAGGTTAAGGTTGCCAGTTGCCTAGGAGCACGCACACCAGCATCGTTGAGTTGTCTACATTGTTTGTTTACACATTTGGGTTTATTTTTCCTATTAAACATTTGTGTTTGGGGCGCGTATGTTTTGCGCATTCTCTTTACATATTACTTGTTTTGGGTTTTTCTGTTTTAAAAACGCTTCCGCAGTATTTTAAACGCTTCCGCAGTATTTTAAACGTTAACTCTGGTTTTGTTTATTTATCATATAGAGTCGTTCTTGGTAACTAATGACTGAGATCCTGGTATGTCACGCGCCTCGCGGTAAAACCCCGCTCGCGGATTTTGAGGGTGTGACAGATTGGTATCAGAGCCATTGGTTATAGGGAACTAGGTTGCATACACACACTAGACTATAACCGCACAGTTGTTAGTTACTTATCGTTTACTCTCCTTACTGTATACTCATTGGCATACGCAACACGTACTTCGCAGCATGGCATCGTCGTCCAGAAATTTAGGCAAGAGACCTGCACGATCTGAGTCACCTCCTACTTCTCCCGTACCGGATAGGGGATTTAACTGGCCTCGACATCCTTATCCTCCTAGCGAGATAGACTGGGATCAGCCTTTCATACCTCCTGAGCTCGATCCTCCGCGTAACTGGGATTTCTACCCCACTTACATAAACCGTATGGCTTATAGAGAACGCGTACCACCAGTAGCACCTACACGACCTAGGACTAGGTCATCAACCGCCTCTACTTTGCCTACACTTCCTACCTTGAGCATCCCTCTGGAGCAGGCATTTGCAGCCCTAGTAGCCACACTGGACACAGAGCGACAGCGGATTAGAGGACTCACTGATGAGAACTCTGCATTACGATCTGAGATGCGTCAGCTGCGTTACCAGGTAGATACGCTTCAGGAGCGACTTTCGATGGCCATTGGTGGACATCATACTCTGGCAGGCAACGTGGTAGCACTTAGTGAGCGCATGGACGCACAGGAGCACCATAATATGGAGATCGATAATAGGTTTGCTGAGTTAGAGGCACAGCTAGCAGCACTCCAGATTGCTGAAGCTCCTGCACCTTTGGTGGACCCTGATGAGGAAGACCCAGAAGAAGAACCCGAGGAAGCCCCCGAAGAAGAACCAGTTGAGATGGATGAGGACAGTGACGGATCTGACGTACTGGACTGATCCTACCTTTTAAATGACTTAGACTATGTAGTGTTTCTTTTCTTTGAAACCTATGTGGGAAGGGTTGTTTCCCACCCAACTGACAAACTTAAATTTTGACATTGATGGAATATTTTGTGACTCAATTGCAAATTATTTATCTTTGATTATTATTTCTGTTATAAATGTTGTGGTTGTGGTGAATGCATTATTTCTTATTGTTTACTGTACCTTGATGAGATTAATGTGTTGGATGTTACTCATTATTGTAATTGTGAATTTTAAAGTGAAATATGGACGCACGTGGACGAGGACGTGGGCGTGGTCGTGGACGTGGCGCCGGAGGCCGTGGAGCCGGAGCCATAAACATGACGCCTGCGGAATTGGCGGCATTAATTAATGAACATGTTCAGGCGGCAGTGGCTGCTGCCCAACCGGGACAACCAGCAGGTAAATGATAACAAGAGGTTAAACTGATTATCCTAGTTATTTGTCTAGGATATCTGACTAATGTTTGGGTTGTCAAAACAGGACCACCACCATGTACCTACAAGTCCTTCATGGACTGTAAACCCCATACCTACAGCGGGACGGAAGGAGCTGTAGGGCTTGTAAGGTGGTTTGAGAAGACAGAGTCTGTCTTTGCGAAATGCAACTGCCCGCCTGCTGATCAGGTGAAGTATGCCACCGGGACATTGGAAGGCGCGCACTTTCCTGGTGGAATGCCCAGGTACAAATGCTGGGTCAAGCCATGGCCAATGAACTACCTTGGGATGAATTCAAAGAAATCATGACTGAAGAATATTGCCCCCGGAATGAAGTGCAGAAACTGGAGATTGAGTTCTGGCAACTCAAAATGCAAGGCTCAGAAATTGAAGCCTACACGACTCGTACTCATGAGTTAGCCACTTTATGCCCAGGGATGGTGAATGAAATGCACAAGAGGGTGGAGCATTATATACGGGGATTGGTGCCTGAAATTCAAAGTATGGTAACTGCTTCTAACCCCACTACCATACAACAAGCTATCCGAACAGCCCACAGGCTGACTGACCAGGCAGTTGAGCAAGGTCGGTTACCCAAACGGGGTGCGGTGGTAAGCGTGCCCGACCAGAAACGCAAGTGGGATGGTTCAAGCAACAAGGGATCGTCATCCAGTAGCCAATCTCAACCCCAACAACAGCAGCAAAGTCAGCAACAGCAACGGAAGTTTGATAACAACCGAAGCTTCAACCAGACGACTCCCTCAAATCAAGGACCCGGCGGGTATGGTGGAAGACTGCCAAAGTGCAACCGGTGTAACTACCACCATGTGGGTCGGTGTGATAACTTCAAGTGTCAACGTTGTGGGAAGATTGGTCACGCAGCCAAAGACTGTCGGGGTGAACTGATGAGAAAGTCCAACAATCACAAGAAACTCCGAAAGGTTGTTTTGAATGCGGAAAAGAAGGCCATTACAAACGCAACTGTCCCCAGCTTAAGAGGAATGGTAATGGTAACAACAACAATGGGAACAACAACAATAATAACAATGGCAACAACAATAACAACAACAATGGTAATGGCAACAACAATGGAGGCAATAACAACAATGGAGCCAAAGGAAGAGCCTTCGTCATTGGCTCAGGTGAGGCTCTAAACGACCCTACAACAGTAACTGGTAAATTTTCGGTTAATGGTTGTTTTGCTACTGTATTATTCGATACCGGAGCCGATAGAAGTTTCGTGTCCACTAGGTTTGTAGTCTTTTAAGTGATATGCCCTCAGCCTTAGAATCTAGATACACCGTAGAGTTAGCTGACGGTACACAGATTCACGTAACGCATATCCTTAGAGACTGCAAGATAGAGCTTGCTGGTCATACATTCACCATAGATCTCATGCCTGTTACGTTAGGAAGTTTCGATGTGGTAGTAGGCATGGATTGGCTTTCCGATAAACAAGCAGAAGTCATATGCCACGAGAAGATCATACGGATCCCCTTGGTGAAGAAGTCCTTACGGTCAGAGGTGATAGGAGTGGTGCGGTGATAGGCATCATCTCGTTTATGAAAGCACAAAAGTTGTTACGAAAGGGTCGACTGGCCATATTAGCACTCGTCACAGATAAACAGATCGAGGAAAAGAAGATAGAGGATATCCCCGTAGTTCGTGAGTTTCTCGAGGTGTTTCCGGAAGACCTTCTGGATTACCGCCTCATCGTCAAGTTGAATTCCAGATTGAGTTGACTCCAGGAGCCGCTCCAATTGCGAGAGCACCATATCGGTTAGCTCCGAACGAACTGCAGGAATTATCCGCTCAACTACAAGAGTTGTTGGATAAAGGGTTCATCCGACCGAGTTCGTCGCCCTGGGGAGCGCCAGTTCTATTTGTGAAGAAGAAGGATGGTACATTTCGAATGTGCATTGACTATAGGGAACTGAACAAGGTTACTATCAAGAATAGATATCCCTTACCTCGTATCGATGATTGTTTGATCAACTGCAAGGATCAAGCTATTACTCTAAGATTGATCTGAGGTCTGGGTATCATCAGCTGAGAGTTCGAGAAGAGGACATCTCGAAGACTGCTTTCCGTACACGATATGGTCACTATGAATTTTTGGTCATGCCATTTGGGTTGACGAATGCACCAGCAGTATTCATGGACCTCATGAATCGCGTGTGCAAACCTATCTTGATCAGTTTGTTATCGTCTTTATTGATGACATACTGATATACTCAAGGACCGAGGAAGAACATGAGAAGCACTTACGTTTAATCTTGGAATTACTTAGAAAGGAACAACTATACGCAAAGTTTCTAAGTGTGATTTCTGGATACGTGAGGTACAATTCTTGGGTCATATTGTCAACGAGAAGGGAATACATGTTGATCCTGCTAAGATTGAAGCGATAAAGAATTGGTCTGTTCCTAAGACACCAAGTGAGATACGACAATTCCTTGGATTAGCGGGATATTATCGACGATTCATTGAAGGATTCTCTAAGATTGCACAACCTCTCACAGCCTTGACTCACAAGGGAACGACGTACAAATGGGGTGAGAGTCAGGAATCTGCTTTTCAGTTGCTGAAACATAAATTGTGTAGCGCACCAATATTAGCGTTACCGGATGGTAGTGATGACTTCGTAGTCTACTGCGATGCGTCTATTCAAGGACTTGGATGTGTCCTGATGCAGCGGGATAAAGTGATAGCTTACGCCTCTAGACAATTGAAGATTCATGAGAAGAACTATACCACCATGACTTGGAACTGGGTGCGGTAGTTTTTGCCTTAAAGATCTGGAGACATTACTTGTACGGTACCAAATGCACCATCTACACCGATCACAAGAGTCTTCAGCACATCTTTGAGCAAAAGGAGTTGAACATGAGCAAAGACGCTGGGTGGAATTGTTAAACGACTATGATTGTGCTATTAAGCACCACCCGGGGAAAGCAAATGTAGTTGCTGATGCGTTGAGTAGAAAAGAGACTGCTAAACCTCGACGTGTGCGAGCTCTGCAACTAACGATTAGTACGCAATTACCTGAACAAATCCGAGAGGCTCAAACAGAAGCTTTGAAAGCAGAAAACATTGGGTCTGAATCGTTAAGGGGTATGGAAAAAAACAATTGGAAGTAAAAGCGGATGGATTCGTTACTTCATGGATAGGCTATGGGTACCTCTACACGGAAATCTGAGAGACTTGGTCATGATTGAGGCTCACAAGTCCAAGTATTCTATACATCCTGGATCTGACAAGATGTACCACGATTTGAAGGCGCACTATTGGTGGCCTAACATGAAAGCAGATGTAGCTACTTATGTGAGTAAGTGTCTGACATGCTCGAAGGTGAAAGGGAGTATCAGAAAACCATCTGGTTTACTACAACAACCCGAGATCCCTATGTGGAAGTGGGATCAATATCAATGGATTTTATTACTAAGTTACCTCGCACTTCTATGGGTTGTGATACAATATGGGTTATCGTGGATCGATTAACAAAATCTGCTCATTTTAGCAATAAGGAAAGATAAGATAAGAAGAGAAGTTACCCGACTTTATCTGAAGGAGATCGTTTCGAGGCATGGAGTACCAATCTCAATTATTTCTGATCGCGATTCTCGTTTCACATCACACTTCTGGCAGTCGTGCAGAAAGCTTTAGGTTACGCGATTGGATATGAGTACTGCTTATCATCCACAGACTGATGGTCAAAAGCGAGCGTACTATACAGACTTTGGAGGACATGTTACGTGCTTGTGTGATTGACTTCGGGAATAACTGGGAAGTTCACCTACCATTGGTGGAATTTTCTTACAACAACAGTTATCACACTAGCATAAAGGCAGCACCTTTTGAAGCTTATATGGGAGAAAAGTGTAGATCGCCAGTTTGCTGGCTGAAATTGGTGATAGTCAATTAACGGGTCCGAGTTAGTACACGAGACAACTGAGAAGATTGTTCAGATAAGAAACCGCATGGCCGCAGCGCGAGACAGACAGAAAAGCTATGCTGACAAACGACGAAAACCTTTGGAATTTCAGATAGGTGACAAAGTTTTAT
>JACCIY010001660.1:0-32126 GCA_025506505.1 Flaveria sonorensis
GAATATTGATTGATGATGATCGTGACCCATGAACTGCATAGTTTCTGATGGATTCAAGACCTTTGTGTACGACGTTGCTAAGGAGATTCAGTTCCTGTTATATCTGTATTGTCATTGAGCCCTTGTTCCCTTTGGTTCTTTCCAATCTTCCTAATCCAACCGCTGAAGTTTCAGGTATGTTATGTTTCTAACGAAACTGCATTATAAATACTTCCTGTTAGTTTTAAACCTGAGTTTACTTAAAAAGAGATTTGACTCTTATGGTTTATACGGTTCAGTTGTTAAGAAAATTTCTTGGCACGAACTGTTAATCGAACCAACCGAACTAGAAATAGCATTAAACGAAGTGAATTCAACTAATTACCACTAATTCAACAAAATGAATTCAACTAATCAAACCAAACAACCAAGATTTTGTGTAACCATTAATCGATCCGAAAAGCGAATTCACAATTCGGATACAGTTAGTAACCAGCCGAAAACTTAATTCACGATTCGGTTCGGTTTTTTTCAATTAAGGATATAGACATATAGTTTCTTGTTATTTTTGGTTTAAAGTCTTACTGAACACCTTTACATTTGTGCTCCAACCCAAGTGGCTGGAGTTGGGTTATGTGAATTAAAAATTCGTGATATTAAAATTTTGATATGATTGAGCGTTTTGCTTTTAATTCAAAAGTAACGGGGATTCGCTTAAAAACATGTTCCCGGCGTTAACGGGATTCTCAACAAGGATGTTCTTTCGAGCATGTGCCGATCACATGACTTGACCCATTCTTTCATGAAGCATCTTGGGAAACAAATTAACGAGCTTTCTCTAGCCCATGGACTCGTACTAACACCTTTAAGTATTAGACGGGCCCATACTTTCTCGAATTAGCTCCATTTGTCCAAACGTGTATCCTATCGGCCCAATTCATGCACACCTTGGGCCTTGGGGTTAGGCAAGAAGCCCAAAGAATGACGCTCTTGCTAAATTATTCTGTTGAAGAAAACAATAATACATTATGTGGCTCGACACACAACACCAAATCCGTTGTTTATGTCAACATTGAAAATCAAGCAGAAGTCAGTGGGTTCAAACCCTTGAGCTTTAGCATGGCTTGGTGAATAGCAGGATGAGGTTCTTATGGGTGAGACAACCTGAGTCCATGCATGAAGAGGGTCGAGTGCCATCAAAGATTCTTAAGGGCACAAAGGAGAGGGGTTGCATTGTTGAATCGGCTTCAAATGTGCATGTATTGGCACATAAAGCCATTGGTTGGTTCTTTACCTGTGGTGAATGGGACTCGATCATTCAAGGCATTGTTGAGGGTGTGCCAAAAATCTGTTGTCCATCCTCTCTGGATCAACAAGTTAATAGCAGGTTCGTGTGTAAAGCGTGAAAGATCGGGTTAGATGTAGGAATGGAGATGGGAGAGGAAGGTGATCGAGAAAATGATAAAAATGTTATGGAGTCGAAGGGCTAGTTGATCGAGAAAGCGAATTAACTGAAATATTTGGGTAGGAAAAGTGTAAGAAAAGGTGGATCATCTTATTCAATGCTAGACCATCTAATAGATGATATTAGATTCATGCATAATGGATCGTAAAACAAAACCATTTCGTGTTTAATTCGTGTAAAATTTTGACATCCTCTAGTTAAGTTAAATCGACACTTTATATTATACTTATCTATTTTTTTAGGTTCATTCATAATTTGATGTTTAATTTTCTTTTCTCTTGGAAGTTCTGAATATACCATTAATACATGTTTATTTTTATCAACGTTAAATATTTGTAACTGTTTGTTTTTCTTTTGTTGCGTCGTTGATATTTTTATGAAGATTTTGACATTAATTTTAATGGTGTTCTTTTATATATTAACTCCTAAATATTATCAACAGGCTTCCCGGGACGTACGAGCTTGTGACGGGTTTGTTTTTTTTATATAAACTTTCGCGCGTTTCATTTCTTACCTCAACGTGTGTGTTCGCGATAGCATTTCAATGGTAGTTTTTTTTTAAACGATTGTACGTCCTGCTAGGGGTGATCAACCGGTTTTAACCGGACCGGAACTGCAAAACCGGAACCGGAACTGAGAAGGGCTGAATTGCAGAACCGGGACCGGACCTTACAAATTATAAACGGTTCGGTTTGGCAAACGGTTTATCGGTTCCGAGCAGGACGGTTCTCAAGAACCAATTTGTTCAAAATGGTCCGTGCTTAAAATAACTCTAAAATAAATTGAGAAACACGAGTAGCAATCAGATTACCAACCAACATGTATACATCTCTTTTGTTTCACGCAAAGGATAGATGGCTATTGAAAGATCGAAATGGTTGAGTCCCAAAGATATCACATTAACTTTTTTTAATGGTGAGTCACTGTTATTATTAAACTTTTGTTGAATTAGGTAACTGATTATAACCATACTGATGAAGAACTTACCGGGCTTGGAATCAGATACACATTAAATTGGATGTTGATTGAATGCAGCCAACGAAATAGAGTTTCAGTAAGGTGATACGATACACGATGATGAAGATGAACGTTGGTGAGGATGAAGATACACATAGATGAAGATGAACGTTGGTGATGAAGATGATCGCCGACAACTCTACCGTATGCAGTGGAAATAGGGTTTTAGGTTGATGAAGATGAATAATCATACTAAGATTTCTTTTTCTATGTTGAAGTCGGTTTCACGGTTCTTATCAGTTTTTAGATGGCTCCGGAACCGACCCGACCCGGAACCGCAAACATACAATTCCTAGAGCCGAGAACCTACCCGCTTGTATAGTAACCGGTTCGGTCCAATCGTTTTGCCGGTTCTTGAAGGTTGGAACCGGTTTTTTGATCACCCCTACGTCCTGCGTAACACGGAGTCTTGATATTAAAACTAAATTTTATAATGTTAAAAAGTAAACATTAAATTGTATAAAATACAATAATAGTTTATCTAATTTTGCGGCCATTGGCCTTGAAGTCTTCGTGAACTCTCATCATCTTCACTTCCCCAATTGCATAAACCTAGGGCGTCGAATCCCCCAGGTAATCTCCTTCCTCCATAAAATTACGACTGTCTCTTCGTATTTATTTGTATTCAACTTCGAATTTAGATTTATGGTTAGTAAGATGATTATTTGATTTCTTATTTCCATCTCTCTAGGTTTAAATTTAATCAAGTTATCTTCTCAATTCGGGTGAATCTTGTAATCACTATAAACAATCTGAATAGTACACGCGGTATTCAGTTAGTGATTGAATGAAGGACTATATAGATATTGTTTTGTATTAAATTTAACTGCAATTCTAAAGATAGTGGTTTGGTTATCGAGAGAGAATTGATGAATATGCAATTTGTATAATGAATCTCCCCAATGTGGCTACATTATTAGCTAAAAGACTTGTTAGCCGAAATCTGTTATTTTTATCTATTTTCAGAGATAGTATCTATCTATTATTGTTGTTAAAAAAAACATTGCCCACTTGACCAGTTGAATGTCACGTGCGCATGGCATGGATTTTTAATTAGTTTATGTTTATTTTAAGTTTGTTTCTTATGCAACAAGTAGGAAGAATAAGTCATAGAAGGTTGTTAGCATCTTCCTGTTTTGTTTCCTTTAATTTGGGAGTCAGTTTATGACGTTGCAGAGTGGGTCAGTTTCTATTTATTTATCATTGTATTTGGTTATTTATCAAGTATTGAGAATTAAGAAAACGCTTGAAGCTTTTTGAGCATACTTGTTGTTCTCCTATAGTCGACTGTTGTTTGCTTTGATTCTCATTAACCACGTAACAATTGTGTCTCTTATCATTATCTAGTATTTCAATTCAAATGTTATTGGATAGTTTTCTAGTGTTATCCTTACCCCCCTATATCAAGGATTAACCATCTTTGATTGAATCATTGAAACCCTAGGAGTTATGTTTATCATTCTCCTCTACCGGATCCTTCAAATACATAAACTCCTCTTGAATTGCAGGATCAAATAATAATCTTACTACCGTGGTTTAGGTCTGGTATAGAAATGAATGACACCACCCCTTGCCCTAAATTACCCTGATTTCCCCACCACCATCCCCTACACTACGAGAATGTACTAACTAAAAATCCAGCGACAAGAACAGAGGAACGCAATCTTTAGAGGTGAAAGAGAAAGAATTTGAAGCTGTAATATTAAAGAATCAACGTCTTAAAGATTTACTTGAACATAATCTCAATTACCTTTAGAGCATATCTGAAGAAAAATTCAGAAAAAGATTATTAAAATTAAAAATGAATAAGAGGCTTTAGAAAGTAATATGGATTTCTATGAAAATAATCCATGTAATATGGATTTCTGTGAGCTAGGAAACAATCCCCATTAATAAGTGATCGGGTCTACTAACATGTGATGACTTTTGGGAGCCGTCTGACTAACGATGTCGGCAATGTCACACACTTTGTTCGAGTAAATCTCTAAGACGTTGATTCGCTAATCTTAAAGGCATTTAATTCATTCCTTGTTGCCTCTAAAGATTTAGTTTCTTTTCCTGAGAACTAACATGCAAGAAGTATTAGATGTGATTACTCTAGAGTCTAAATCTATTAGCTCTCTAAATTTAGGTAGATTTATGACTTGTATTAAGTTGTTTGTGTTCCTTCTACAGAGCCACAAGGCATAAACAACACACTTGAAAAACAGTTCAGATATGGATCAAGAAACACTCCAGTGTCATGTACTAATATACTAGGCCCTATACACACCACGTTCAAACTAGCGGAGTTTGTGTGTCTGTTATGTCTCCACATCACCTTCCTTGTGACAAGCTAGATTCAGATTCACAGAGCCATGTAACTTGTATAATTGCAAATGGAATTATTAGAGTGTGCTTATGATGTAGCTAAAGATGTGAAATTACCTGTTATATATATTCATATAATCGGTGCTTATACTTGACACATCTGATGATGTAGAGGGTTCAATACTTGCTCAAATACGTGCGTTCTGTCCAAATCGATACACAATTGGCCCATTGCACAAGCTAGTTTGTTAATCATCCTCATCTTATTGTAACTTAGAGTGTCAAGTTAAAGATATTAAAGCTATGTAAACGCTATATTACACCATTTCTAAGCCAGGTAGACACTTTAGCCTCACGTTAATTAAAGCTTATAGGAAATTTAGATGATATTTCAATCTTTATTCTGATATTTTCATCTTTATTCTGAGAAATAAAAACATGTTCAACAGGAATCAAACACTCTCGAAAGAGAGATAGTTGACTAAATTCTCCAGGGATTCGTATGCCGATCCACCTTTTTGTAGAGATTGGTTCACCTTCTCCTGAAGAACTTTAGATCTTTGTCTCATCTCGTTACCTTCTTTATCGTTAAGTACCCTTCTTATTGCTAATCCTGTCTCCTCCCTGTTCATCTTATTATCCAGCATCACTCCTATTTTCCAAACATCTGTTACATATCTTGCATTAATCGGTTGATCATAAGAACAAGGTGAGCAGATCATAGGAACACCTTCACAAATGCTCTCCAAAGTTGAGTTCCATCCATTATGAGTCCAGAAGCCTCCTATAGCTTGATGAGCTAGCACTTCTTGTTGAGGAGCCCACTTGACAATACATCCTCTTTCACCTACTTCCTCCATGAATCCTTTAGGCAACAACTCTAGCCATTCAGATCCGGAGACCGAACCAGGTCGAACCACCCACAGGAAACGCTGCTTGCTTTTTGCTAGCCCCCAAGCCATATCAGTAAACTCAGCTTCACCCATCTGAGCAATACTCCCAAAACTCACATATACCACAGAGCTAACTGGTTGGCGGTCTAACCATGAAATAGAGCTTCGATCCTGTTCTAATAAACTGCTTGATGAAGCTGGAATATATTTATGAAATGGACCTATTGGGAAACTTTGAATTCGAAACTCTTGGGATATGGCTGAGAATGCAGGTTCTTCTAGGTCTTTGAAGGTGTTGAATATGATCCCTGAAGCCGCCTTTGTTTGTTTGATCATATTGCATATCAACTCTTCTTTACTCTTCTCCGACCCACTTTTGTAAATCTTTTCAATATCCTTTTCTGTCATCAATGCAAGCTCTTCTTTAATGGCGGTCTCAAGGTAGCTCTTTTCGCCAAGCACAAGAGCAGCATAAACAGGGATGCATGACATACTGCTTGTTCTTAGCACAATCCTTTTAACTTCAAAACTGTCTGCAACAGTGTGAGTGAAATGCCATAGTGCATCTGTGATCAAGCATGCCACAGGCTCAACTTCTAGCAGCTTAGTCATGCAGTCCCTGAACGGCTCGATGCAGCTTATGTTCATGAAGGTGATGACATGATTAGTAGTTTCCAGATCCAATCCCCAGTCGATGGATTTAGACAGCCCATCGGAGATTGATCTGAAGGTGAATTGTGGGTAGTTTGAGGTATTTGGAGAGTTGAAATCAGTGTGAATGATGATAATCTTGAAGCCTTTAGTGTGAAGAATGTTTGCTAACTGAAGCATGGGGTTTATGTGGCCTTGAAATGGTAACGGGAACAGCACCAGCCGGCGGTTGTGTGACCGCGGTTCAACAGTTGCCACCGGTCCCTGATTAGTCATGGCTATCTTGGTTGGCTTTGCATTTGGTTGTGTTGCTTATTAACACAAATGTAAGTGCAATGGCCACTTGAAAGCTGTGAGATGGTTTTACTTTTACATATAATGGAGCCCAAATACTGATACGCCATTGATTATATAATTTATTGATTCAACAGAAAGCGGTCCAATAGCTCGATTTGATAGATAATCACCTACATTGTTAGAAAATGACAAATTACTTGAACGAATAGGCATTAATGACCGAAAACTCATGATAAAAGAAATGATTAAAAATAGTAATAAGAACTAAGATGGGAAAGTGACAGTAGATAATTTATGTAGTTTTTTGAAATGTCGGAAGTATAGTGTATGGTTTAAATTTATATTAGATCAATTTAAAATGAATAGTTTATATTTAGAACAAATAAAATAATTACAAACATAATAAGTAATCTAAAAAGGTAAATGGATTTCCAAGATTTTCCATTTGTATAATTGTACACATATAACCAATAATTTTTATCTCAACTGGTTAAGGTAAGGTGCACATAACATGTAAATATTAAGAGGTTATGGGTTCAAGTATCACTCAGAACAAAATGCTCAGAGTTGAGCGGTTGAGACAGGAGATTTTCTCAGTAATGGATTTTCCTTCTAAGGGGGTTGGGGATGCGGTTCCGGCTGAAAAACGAATAGGTGAGCTCGATTTAGATAACAACGATCCTCCGAATCAGGATCACACATTTACCTTTCAAAAAATAATTGTATACATATTCATGTGTGTTTCCCAATGCTATTATTAAATGTTTCTTAGATGATTTCAGGATACACTAAATAGTTAAAAAAAAAAAAAAATTAGGGTGGACAGGGTGGGTTTTGGGTTGGGGATCGTCTTCAATGGGTTTAGCGGTTACACCATCGCAACCTTTTGGTTTTGGGTTAGTGCCATCGGATTCAACATTGGGTATTAGAACCCAATCAACTTGCACATGAAAGTCATAGTTTTGCTTTTTGCGTAATCTTGGGTTCCTTGGATTCCACCATCTTAGTTTTTGATAGTTTTGAGATCAAATAATATGAGATTTTTTTATTGGCCGTCCATCTGTACATGCTTCATTTAACATTTAGAATTACAAGTAATCATAAATAGTAATGCAAAAAAAGAGAAATTATGAAGTTTATCTAAATTATCGGGATCAAAAACACCAAATACACAAAACAGATTAAGGAGGAAATCACTAGACGTTATTTATTTGTACTTGAAGTTAATTGAAGATACAAGTCTTTCCTTCACAACTCTCCAATTACATGAAAAAGAAAAGGATCACATGCATAATATATTAGTTTTTGTGCTTTCGTTTCGGAATACAAATAAGTCTTTCAGGTCAGAACGATAATATATAATCGACTAAATTGTTTAATGACTGATGAGAAGAGCCACCTTCATTGAGGGAGAGGTTTACCTTCTCCTTAAGACAACTTATTCTCTCACGCATAGCTTCTCCTTCTTTATCCATCATCACTTGTTTAATCGCCATCTCGATTCCCACCCTTTCAAACCCATCTTCCAACAAAACACCAATCTTCCAAACGTCACTCACATATCTTGCATTTATTGGTTGATCGACAAAACAAGGGGAACAAATCATGGGAACTCCTTCACATATGCTCTCTAGTGTCGAATTCCATCCATTATGAGTCCAAAAACACCCTGTTGATGGATGAGCTAAGACTTCTTGTTGAGGAGACCATTTCACTATCCGTCCCCTATCATCACCTATCCTTTCTAGGAACTTTTCGGGCAATGACTCGATCCATTCTGAACCAACAACCATCCCTGGCCGAACCACCCACAAAAATGGTAAACCGATATTAGCCAACCCATATGCCGCTTCTTGAAATTCCGACTTGGTTATATGTGCAACACTTCCAAAACTAACATATACCACTGACTTGAGAGGTTGTTTGTCTAGCCATGAGAGAATAGTCCGGTCTTGTTCGATCAAGCTGCTCGACGATGCTGAGAAGTACCTGTGGAATGGGCCTAAAGTGAAGTTTGGAATTGGAAATTCCTTTGACATAGCTTCTAAAGCAGATTCTTCAAGTTCTTTGAATGTGTTCCATATGATCCCTGATGACGCCTTCATCTGGTTCAACATTTCGGTAACAAAGTCCCCCATACCTTGTGGGTTGGTTGTTATGATCTTTAGAACGTCTTTCAACTTCAAAAGCGGATATTCCGGCACCGATGCTTCATAGTTTGAATCTGGTGACATCAATTCAACACTTAGGAAAGTACTCTTTGTGTAGAAACTATAAATCGTATTCTTTATTAGTAGGAATGCAGGATGCATGGTTCGAACATGGGTTCTTACCCACACTACATTAGCATTATACATTTCACATGCTCCTACCACTTAGCGCCACAAGCCCCTAAGGCACAAGTGATTTACATATGAATTAGAATGATAAGAAAGTAACTAACCAACCTTCTTTTGTAAAGTAAAAGGGTGTCTTTTTAGCGTGAAACGACAAAGCGTGATAAGCAAGGGTGCACCCGAGACTGCCTGTCCGGAGTACCATCCTTGGTAGCTTCAGGTCATCGGCCACCGCCTGCGCGAAGTGGAAACCCGCATCCGTGATCACACAAGCAACCTTTTCTTCACCGGGTTCGGCCAAAACCCCAGCCACACATTCTCTAAACGGATCCTCACAGCTCTTGTTCAGGCTCTGAAGAAAATAGGTGGTGTCTAGGTTAGTAGGCATCTGGTCAGCGATCTCCGAAAAGCCGTCTTTGATGGGCTTGAAGCTGAAGTGAGGATAGTTGGAATGATTAGGGGAGTTGTATTCAGTGTGTATGATGGTGATCTTAAAACCATGGGTGTGTAGAATGTTTGCTAATTGAAGCATGGGACTAATATGACCCTGAAAGGGTAGCGGAAACAATATTATTCTCAGGCACCGGAGGGTGGTAACGCTTCCATTGGTCTCCATGAATTGAAGAAGAATTAATGAATTGGTTTCCAGAGGGTAGTTTGCATTCATTATATATTTATATGGTTCCTTTCTCAACTTTGATTTAATAACATGTGCAAGTTCTTGTATCCAAATTAAATTTGATAACTTGATGGTATAATCTACCTTCCTGAACATAAAACGTGACTGCTTGTTTTGTGATTACTGATAAAGTAGGAACGTGAGAATGACTTGCACGTTCCATTAATATTTCATAATATTAACCATCGATCCACTTGGTTGAGTGGTAGCCTCACTACTTCTCCTAAGAGAGGTGGTGAGTTCGAGTCATGCCGGTGGTGGGCCGGGTATTACTATAGTGAGCCTTCAGACGGTGGGTTTTTTTCCGGAAGTGATGTCGGTAGGCTTGGACTACCCAGCATTGTTTGCAATCGCTAATGTATAAGGTCGTTTTTTTGTCATTGGGTTACCTCAGACAGTCAAGCTTTATTAGTTGGCCGATAAAAAAAATCATGAAACTGATGAGGAATTCAAATCTCAATTCCCAGGACTAGATGACTATGTTAAAAAACTACTTTGAGACGGTTTCAATCTACCTGGTTGCTAATCGTCAGTCGTCACGTCAATTTTTCTCAATTATCTATAAAACATAAAAATGATCATTCTTCACGTCTCTCTTTAAACTTTATATTTTGTGCATTGAGCTGGACGAGTTGTACATTAACATTGAATTTATAAGGAATACACGACTTGCCCATATGGCTTATCCCTATACCGCATGGGGGTGAGGCGGTATACCGTACGTATGCTTTAATTGATGAAAAAGAATTGTTGGTCCTCACCCTCGTTTTCTTCATCCGCCACCATCACTTCCCTTAAATGTATGAAAGCAAAATTGATTTGATGATTATCATATTTTTTTAAGGGCCTCGATATCTAGACACCCGCTCATTATGAATCAACATCCTAAATTTCTGTACGGGTTGTATCACCATACGCGTCGTATGAGCGGGTCGTATAGCCCTATATGGGACGTATAACCCCTATGAAAGCCCCCTGAATTTTTCCTCATAGTCAGTGTTGAAATTTGTTATGCGCGTCATATAGCCCTATATGAGTCGTATAGGGCTATATGGGGCCATATAGCTCTCTAACAGCTCCCCCTGAATTTTCCTCGTTTTCGGTATCTTCGACCCTATACGGCGCGTATGATGCTATACGAGACGTATAGGAGGGTGTTGATTTATAAATGAGGTTTCAGTATATTAGGACCGTTTTAATGTTTGTATGAAATGCACAAATCTTCAATAGATCCCCTAATCAACAAAACCGTACATGGAGTTAATAAACACGTGCTGAAAATACAAACCTACCACCACAAAACCTAACCTTGATAATCGAAAACTTCAACTTACTCACGTAAACCTATAGTAGATTTATGGTGGTAGATATTTTTTGTGGTGTTAACTGTTAAACCTTGAGGGATATCACGGGATCCGCTGATTGCCGATTAAAGTTTGGGGGAAATGGAATAGGGGAGATTGCTTTATAATTGATGAACTTGATCTAAGATTTCTTCCGCAACACAATGAATTTCTTGAAACGAGGGCAGAGAGAATGTGGGAAACCGAGGGCAAGGTTGTGTACATCATATCAAAGTGATCTGGCCATCTCTTTACTATTATATATGTTAGCGTAATTGAATTGACTAATAATCAATATGATCATAATATCTACCAAACAGGCTATGAGTGCGGAGTGTATACTTGTTTGAGTTTATTGTGATGAAACCGCTTAGAGGCAAAGCCTATATATAAGCAATGGAGGTTTCAAGAGGCAGTTGCACCTTGGAGTGGGTCCGGAAACATCATCCCTGGTAGCGGGGTTTAAGGGTTGGCAGCCCATGAGTTTATTGTTTATGTTTTATCCAATTGAAAATTTGATGTGAACTTAAAAAAATTTAATCTGAAAGCGAACTTGCGACTCTTAGCTTTTTCAAGTTATTGGTCATCATATTATGATTCCTCTCATTAACCCAGCACAAAGTTTAAATACTTGTTTTAAATATCCGATAGTGAAAAATGTTTTTTTCTTGTGACTTGAATACGATCAATCAATGTGATTCCGTAAATTTAATGGTCTTAGTTAATTTTTTGCCAGTAATAACACTATTAGGTTACATCTTTTTGCCATTTTAGTCAACATTTTTAACACCATCTACTTGTTATGTTAAAATTTTTATGAATTAATCAAATTAGCCTTGATATTAAATAAGTAAAAAAGAAATCAGTAGTAAATGTATAAATCGCGTCATATCTCTCTCTCATCATGTTATCCTCTAACATTAGTTTAGTTTCTGAGTTGATACTAAAGAGATAAAAGAAAAAAAATGAATGGATACTAGAAAAGATATTTGTTTTAGAATATTTTAATAGAACATAGAAAAAAGAGAAAATAATATTTTTAGTATTTTGGTTGGCTTATAATCATTCTTTTATCTTGATTCAATTGCATCACCGATTTTGTTTCTCTTTTGTTGTTCACCATGGGTGTCCATGGTTTTATTTCTTCATATTAATTAGTTGTTTGATTATGTTCAATAAAAGTTAAAGAAAATGAAGCAAAGTTGTTAATTTTCTATATAATAAAAGCATGAGAAGTGTAACTTAATGTAAACTCGGGTATATGAATTACAAATTTAACCGAACTTTAGGCATCACACTACAATCTAGCCTAACTTTAGGCATCACAGATGAAAATGATGATCAAAATCAAGGTTTTATAGTTAGACCGATAATTATATTATAGAGTTCACAAATAAGAGGTAGGTTGATGTAATGACAAACTTTCAAACATAAGAAAGACTAAAAGTAATGAGAATCATATCTAGCTAATCATAAGAAAATGTGAAACAGTAGAGGTGACAATAACATAAGCAATAAATAAAAGTATATTACATATCAAATCTTGAAAGAAAACCATTAAAGACCCCTCGCTAGGGGACACAACCCCCTAGTGAAGAAGTGTTGCCCCCTTGAACCCTTGGGTTTGTCGATGACTAAAATTACAATAGTCTTGCACAAGCATTACTCTACAACACATCAAATATTTGTCTCTATCAAATTCACTAGATAAACAAAAACATATTAAGAATGAAACCATTTGATGTTATTTGTCTAAGATTATTCAACTGCAACTCGGTTTTTCAAGTTATAAGGAAGAAATATAATCCACTAAGTTGTATAATGACCGATAAGAAGAGCCACCTTCGTTGAGGGAGATATTTACCTTCTTCTTGAGACAACTTATTCTCTCACGCATTTCTTCTCCTTCTTTATCCATCATCACTCGTTTAATAGCCATCTTGATTCCCACTCTTTCAAACCCATCTTCCAAAAAACACCAATCTTCCAAACGTCACTCACATATCTTGCGTTTATTGGTTGGTCGACAAAACACGGGGAACAAATCATGGGAACTCCTTCACATATGCTCTCTAGTGTCGAATTCCATCCATTATGAGTCCAAAAGCACCCTGTTGATGGATGATCTAGCACTTCTTGTTGTGGAGACCATTTCACTATCCGTCCCCTATTGCCCCTTCTTTCTAGGAACTTTTCTGGCAATGACTCGATCCATTCTGAACCAACAACTATCCCTGGCCGAATAACCCACAAAAATGGTAAACCAGTATTATCTAACCCGTGTGCCACTTCTTGAAATTCTGACTTGGTTATATGTGCAACACTTCCAAAACTAACATATACTACTGACTTGGGAGGTTGTTTGTCTAGCCATGTGAGAATAGTTCGGTCTTGTTCGATCAAACTACTCGAGGATGCAGAGAAATACTTGTGGAATGGGCCTAAAGTGAAGCTTGGAACTGGAAAATCTTGGGAGATAGTTTCTAGAGCGGATTCTTCGAGTTCGTTGAAGGTGTTCCATATGATCCCTGATGATGCCTTCATCTGAGTAAGCATGTTGGCAACATATTCTCCCGTACCTTGTGGGTTGGTTGTGATTCTTACAATGTCTTTGAATTTTAAAAGCGGAAATTCAGGTACAGATGCTTCATAATTTGAATCTGGAGATATCGATCCAACATTTAGGAAAGTTTCATATATGAGTTTATTTTTAATATTACAGACTGGTTTAAAAAAACTAGCTAAATTCATATTGAAATGCTATAGTTTTGGAAAAATATTATTTAGGAATAGGAATGACGGCAATTAGCAGCAACATACTTTTATTTCCTTACACAAGGCACTTATTGTGCATAATAAGTTAATGTTCTTGTAATAACATGGTCCACCCAGATAATTACTCTCATTTTTTTTACATGCAAGTCATTCGGATATTATCACACTTTTAAAAGGTGGGACAAATTTACATGCTAAATGATTAAGTAGTTCTATGAATTAAATGTTGGTTCAGGCCTTGATCACATATTAATAAAAGGTTATTTACTGTTTTACTTTTATTCAAACTTCAAAGACTTACATAGTTACATAAATAGGAAACAAACAATACATGTAAACATGAGTTAGTGCTCTTACAAAACACCCACTACTCTACTATTAAAAGGTTTTTAAAATAACTTTGATGCATAATTTAAGCAAACGGCTTAAATACTAGACTTGTGCTCCTACAAAACACCCAACACTAACAACGTCTAATAGCGTATTCACGAACTAAAACGCCTAATAAGGTATTATTGTGATGTAAACATTAATTTTTAAGTGCAAAACTGCAGATCATCATAGTTATTGTATAGGATATTATATAGTTTTAGATATAGTGCATATCGACTTTTAAAAAGAAAAAAAAAACTCATATCTACATCTTGCTAATTTAAATTCTTGACCTCTTCAATAGAGGTAGACACTTATAGAATAGAGGTAGACACTTAACACAGGATGTACACTTGGGACCATTGACACTGACATATTTATGTGTAAGATTGTATGAAAGTGATTTAGTAAGCAGCAGTAATTTATAAATATGGAAGTCTTTACCGACCTTCTTTTGTAAGGTGAAAACAAGCCTGTTTAGAGGAAAACGGTAAAGCGTCATAAGCAATAACACAACCCAAACTGCTTGTCCTGAGTACCATCCGAGGTAGCTTCAAGTCATCCGCCACCGCCTGCGCGAAGTAGAAACCCGCATCCGTGATCACACAAGCAACTGTTTCTTCACCGGGTTCGGCCAACAACCCAGCCAGACATTCCCTAAAGGGATCCGCACAGCTCTTGTTCAGGTACTTAATAAAATAGTTAGCGTCTCGGATAGTAGCCAACTGGTCAACGATCTCGGAAAAGCGGTCCTTGATGGGCTTGAAGCTGAAGTGAGGGTAGTTGGAAGGATTAGGAGAGTTGTATTCAGCGTGTATGATGGTGATCTTAAAACCATGGGTGTGGAGAATGTTTGCTAACTGAAGCATGGGGTTGATGTGACCCTGAAAAGGTAACGGAAATAATATTATTCTCCGACACCGGAGGGTGGTAACGCTTCCATTGGTCTCCATGTTCAGCAAGAAAAATGAAGGACTGGTGAATTGTGTAGGCGTATATGTGACACAAGTCCTCAGGTAGAGTAATGTGTTATGTGCATTCAGTGTTAATTTGTTGAGTAATGTGCATTTAGTGTTAATTTATTGGTCCTTTTATGACAATTTGTATTCAAATTGAATTTGATAACTGACAGTTAGCATACCTTGCGGAACACTTAAACATGACTAGTTGTTTGTGTTTTTCCCAAGTTTTTTCGTTTGACTTGTCAAAATAGGAGTGCTGAGAATGGTTAAAAGTTGCATTGATATGTAATATTATATACATGATGAAGAACTAAACAACAGCATCAGGCTCACACCCCCAACTGTTCTCCGAAAAATCCGACTTCACCCCTGTGAGTCTTGTGACCTCGATGGCTCGATCGACTTTTAAACCCGGGCTCCTCCCCTCTTGATCATATCCAGCCCCGTAACTTTTGATCCATGTAAAAGTTATAGGACCCATAAGATATGAATAGAAACGTCTCAACTGTTTTACGCAAAGACAAACGCCTTAGGACACGGCCAACTTTAAGAATGAATTGAATTTTTGAATTTATTCAACAACTTATAAAGTAATATATATATTTTTTTATACGTGTGAGGTCTTTATATGTCAAAAGTATGTTGATTTTTTTTATAAAAAATAAAAAGTATTTTAGTTTTTTTATGATATTAACATTTTCAATTTGGTTTTTTAGTTATTTATAGCAGAAATTGATGTCTCCTAAGAATCTAAACCATTGGACGAATTTGGAGTGCACACCCGGGACACTTGGGATGAGCCAACACGCCCCTTTCAGTCCAAAACTCCAACGAGCAACAGTGATGGCAATAATATATTTAAGAGCAAATGATGCTTAGCTCAACTAGTTAAAATGAAATATTTTAAAATATATAAACATGTGAAGGTCTTGGCTGGTGGTTTTTCCAATCTTAGTTTCCTTCTGAGTGAGTTAGGGGTGCGATCCCGGCTGGGAAATGAATAGGTAAGCCCAATTTCACCGAACATGTTAACACCGTTAGAAATTTTCTGTTTAGTTGATAGAAATTTACAATATTGCCCTTCAGATTAAATAAACAAAAATAATAAAAATACCCCTAAACTATTATTTCCCTTTAAATTAAAACTAGGTTTTTTTCTCACAGCGGCGGGTTTTGGTTCTTTTTCTACCGTGCTATGTGGCGTGACTTTAGTCGTCATCGGTTCAACTCATCCGAAACTCTAAAAGAAAATACTTAAACCAATTCTGACAATACCAATACCAATACCAATTGTTAGATCTAATTCTATTATTCGTGCATAAACAATGGTTTAGATAATCCAATCGTCTAAAAAACCAAGATTAAAGCATGAATAATATAGTACTAAACATATATCAATTAGAGAAACTGATATGTAATAATTAATTTAGTTAGAACGAATTCTTTGGAGGCGAACACAAATTTCGATTATTTTTGTTCGTTTATTACGGGACCTTAAATCTTTCGAGAATGAAGGGAGATATGATGCTGGGCCTGGGCTGGTTGAGGGCTGAGGCACATTAATCGGGCCAAATAACTTAGTTTATTAAAATAAAAGCCATTAACTTGAAAAACGACTTTACCACAAATACCAGTTAAGTTGTGTATTTAACTATAATTTATACCTGTGACACTCAAATATGATTACAACAAACCTTTCAAAGAAAAGGGATTATGATTCCATATCTTTGAGTTATCATTCAAGAAAAGTTAACCTCTAGAGTAGAAGAAGTTAGAATGAGGAGATATAGGCAACTAGAGACTCCACTGATTCATATGAAGATCCACCTTTGATCAAAGAAGCATCCAACTTTTGTTTCAAAACTCTTGCTCTTTCTCTAATCTCTTCCCCTTCTTCATCCACCATTACTCTTCTTATTGCACTTGTTATCTCCTCTCTTTTCCACCCATTCTCCAAATACACCCCTACCTTCCACACGTCGCTTATGCATCTCGCATCCAACGGTTGATCACCCCAAAAAGGCGAGCAAATCATAGGAACACCTTCACAATACTCTCACAAGTCGAGTTCCATCCACCATGAGTCCAAAATGCACCAACTGCTTTATGAGCTAGCACTTCTTGCTGAGGAGCCCATTTCACAATCCGCCCCCTCTTACCCACCCACCCATCAGGCAATGGCTCGAGCCATGTCGAACCTTCAACAAACCCAGGTCGAACCACCCATAAAAACGGCTTCTTGCTATCCATCAACCCATGAGCTATTTCCAAGAAATGCTTCTCGGTCACTTGAGCCACACTACCAAAACTAATATAAACTACAGAGTTAGGTGGTTGTTGGTCTAACCAAGGGAAAACGGTTCGATCTTGCTCGTGTAAGCTGCTGGATGAGGCTGTGAAATGCTTGGCAAACGGTATCAAAAAACTTGGCGCCCGAATCTCACGGATAACAGTTTTAAACTCAGGCTCTTCGAGTTCCTTAAACGAGTTCCAAACGATTCCTGAGGATGCTTTCGTCTGTTTCACCATGTTACCAATCACCTCTCCGACCATATCATTATCTTTCTTGATACCCATCTTTATAATGTCTTTCACTTTCAGCACAGGAAACTCTACCACGTGTTCTTCCAGACCTTCAAACCCATGAATGAAATCAAACAATTGATCATATACAAAAACAAATGTACGATCACTGATCAACATCTTACAGGGAATTGAGTAATTAACTTACGGTTGTCATCAGAAAGATCTACATAACAAAGACCATCAAGAACAGGTGCAGAGTGATCGTCCGAAAGATCGAGGTACCCACGATCAGAAAGAAGGGGTATTGAAGCATAAAGAAGAAAACAGAACAAGCTACTTGTCCTCAAAACAACCCGTGGAAGGCTAAGGCTATCGGCAACCGATTGCGAAAAGTGCCAAAGTGCATCAGTGATCAAACATGACACAGGGGTTCATCTTTAAGTTCTAGTTCCAGTTGGTGGCGTAACTGATCTCCACCATAACGGTTGAACAACACAACCCGCGAAAAGGCCCCCATGCCGTGTAACGGTAAGTTGCAATAGCGTTCGTCGAGTGGATCGTTATCGATGATGAATCGGAAGGTGAAGTGAGGGTAATTGGAGGTTTTTGGCTTGTTTGAAGTTGGTGTGAAGGATGGTGATACTGAAGCCTTTGGAGTAGAGTAGATTTGCGAGTTGAAGCATTGGGTTTAGGTGGCCTTGGTATGTAACGGGAACAGAATTACTCTACGGTGACGGTGAACGGTGGTTGATGTTTGATTCTCCATGGGTTTTTGATAGTTGTTTGTTTTAATGGTGGATTAATTGACTTGTATTCTTATAGCAAATGAAGGCCTGCAATTTTCTGGTTGATGATATTTAACTAATTGTTAGGTACTACTTTCTTTGGTTTTTTCATATGAAGCTCAATAGGTCGAGACAAAATAGTTATGATTGAACCAAAGGGTGAGAAAAAGCTTAAAAAGAAAACAAATAATGGAGATTAATTGGACCAGCGGCTTATGTCACACCCACGTTGGATAACAAATTAGAGTGTGGCTATAAACTTATGTAACAGACTTTTTTTTTTTCGGAATAGTTTTTTAAACCCCTTACACTACTAAGATGTTACATATTCTCCTCAATACTTGCTAAATTAAGTTGGGTTATGTACTTATGGTTTGAGACGATGAGGGAAAGGGTAAACGATGATTCTGACAATTGGTGGTGTTGTGGTGGTCGATTCGGTGTTGATGGATGATGGTGATGTGGGTTAGATGACGATGATGATGATGTGATTATAGTTAGATGATGATATGATGATGATGATAATTTGATTGTTTTGTTTAAGTCCTAAATGATACATAACTTTCGATAAGTTATTCCTTCTACATATAAAGAACTGTAGTGTCCTTGTTCTTTAATAGAAATGTTTAACAGTGTTATGTGTTAAAGTTAATAAAAACAATTGAAACCACATTTAGTAAAATCAAGATTATGAAAACTTTAGATATAATACGTTATTTAACCAAAATAACAAAGTAAAAGTAAGTTTAATCTAATGTACATAACTTTCAATAAGTAACTTTTTTTTAGCTTTACCTTAATCTTTGCTGCTAAATGTAAATAGACATAGAGCTGGGCACCATTGCTTTATATATAACCAACAACCTGCAACATTAAATGATCCGTTAATGTGAATGAGAAAAGATATGTTAATGCATCTGATGTACACACACATAGGGTAGGGGTTATGAAGAAGAAACATGAACAAACTTCCATGAACCAGTTGGTATGCATTATCCAACCTATATAAACCTTTAATTGATCAAGTTTGCTGCTTAGCTCATTTTGTTCTAGTCCTTGGTTCATCAAGCAGTACAAGTTTTACATTATATGTAACTATAATCTGTCACATGAGTGAATAGATGCTCAACAAAGAAGTGAATTAAAAGTTAGAGAAGATATTAACTACCTGGTCATATTAACATCACTTTTTAGACCCAGTACCCCATAATGCTCTGCATATGTAATGTTTGCATATAAACAGGAACTACATTATCCATCTACAACACGTCAAATTTTACAAATCTGATTAAAGGAAGGAAGGAAACTGAAACAATTTCTCCATTGTTTTTTTATAATGAGAACTATAAACGATAATAGAGAGAGCATTTTATAAATTTTAAGCTCATATAATTTCACAGAACCCAGGAAGGACGGAAAATGCGAGATGAAGAAAATCAATCCATTTGGAGGAAGATTAAAACTTAAAATGATTGAGTGACATTTTCGGCTTTTGGCAACTCTGGTTCTCGCAGTGGTCTTGTGTAAGGACAGGAGAAATCACAGTGGTACTCTCATGGATCTCTTTGTCTCTCTCTATCCGCAACCGAAGGCAATGAACGATGTGTAAGATGAGAATGGGAAGTTGGGAACAGAGATGTCTTTGTAGTCGACAACTCGAGACCTAGAGGATGAATGTGTGCATCGATAAATGAAAGGAATGGAGAAGATACCGAGATGAAGGATTGTCTGATGTTGTCGTCCGGACTCACTACCTCACAAACCTGCATATGTAATCGTTTGAGGGAAAATGTTTTCGATTGGAGCAAAATCAGATTTCACCTCAGGTTGGTTACATGAGTTTAGACGGTCAGGATGCAAGGAAAAAACTGTTTGAGAAACTGAGACTAATATATTATATATAGTAAATTATCATTTGTCTTCATGACTTTTATCCATTTTAACCATTTGTATCTTTGTAGTTTTAAATTTATCATCCGCTCCCTGATATTTTATTTTTATTTTTATTTGAGTCCAACACACTAACGTCGTTAGATTTTTCCATTAATTTTTATAAAATGACAAAAATACTCTCATCCACACCTCACCCCTTCTATCTTCTCTCTCTATGTCTCCCTCTTCTTCCCTTTCTAACCTAATTGGAAAAGAGTATGGGAAGATCCACCAACGGGAGCTCTCGTTCCCCGATTGGATCCCCAAGTAACCGAGGATCATTTCCAGAATCTTCTAGATCCAAACCCCCAAACAAGGATGAGCATCGAGACGCTGATGGGTGACCATGGTTCAAAAAAGCCCTAAAGCCCTCAACAATGAACGAACCAGAGCCAGCAACGATTGAAGACGAATTGGATTCGATCGAGTGCAAGAGGAGGTGGTCTGCGTTTGATTTGATTCGATGTCTTCGGGGCTGGATCTGTCGGGATCTTCGAGGGAAGGTGGTGCGGAGGGAGAGGAGGATCACGACGAGGGCGGCGGTGGCGAAGATAGAGAGGAGGGTGGCGGAGGCGTTGGTGATGGGGATTGCGGTGGTGGTGATGGTGGCTACGATGGTGGTGATGGGGTCTGTGGTGATGTGTGGGGCTGATGTGTGGTGTGATGCGGCTGTGGAGATGGTGATGGGGACTACAATGGTGGTGATGGGTTGCTGCGAAGGTTGTGATGGTGGTCTCTCATGTGGTGATGGGGACTATGGTGGTAGTGGTGATAAGGGTTGTGAAGGTGATGATAGATAGTTGTCATGGTGGTGATGAGGGTAGTTTAGTCTTTTTAACAATAATTTTAACATGAAAACTAACATGTCAGTCATCTGGACTCAAATAGAAATAACAATAAAACAGCAAAGACTAAAATGAAATAAAATTGAAACGTTAGAGAGAGGTGGCAATTTTGAGAACTGCGGGAATGCCAATAGTTTAAAATGCGTAAAAATCACGGATGCAAATGTATTACTCTATTATATAATTCCACGTTCTTATGGGCTAAAACGGATTGAGTTGGGCCTGGACACCTGGTTACCAGGTTGGTACCTCTTTAAATTACGATGGCCCAGAAGAAAAACAACTATGAAAGCGAAAATATTTGCATCTATACGTCGGCCGTGGGCCGTGGGCCCTGAGCCTAGCGTAAGCATTTAAAACAATCTACTAAACAACAAGATATGGGCCTTAAAAGCTATGTCATAGACGTAGTAAATAAATTCGACCTAAAATAAAAGAATAACTAATTGACAAACTAATCTAAGAATAATTGGCTTTTTATTCTTCACTTAGTTATTTGTAAATGATAAATCGAAGACAGATAGGGAGATGAAGATGAACTGCGATGATAAGATAGGGCGGTGGTCGCCGTCTATTTTTGTCAAGCTTTGACCGCCGGCCATCACCACATCAAAACCACTCGTCGCATCATCACACCACTATTGTGCAACCTATGTCATCGGCCACCTTCGATTCGGTTTGGGGTTCTTTATTTAACTTTATACACATTTTAGTTTAGGAATGCTAAATTTAAGCAACTGACGGTTTTATGATATAGTTGTACGGTTTTTTCTAATTTGTTTTTGTGTGTTTTTATAGTATGCAAGTTTTTAATGAATTCTTTAAACACCACCGTGACGTTTTTTATCTATTTTCAAATATTTAAAGTAGATCCTTTATAACTTCATACGCTTCATATTAGTGTTAACACGCGAGCTTCACCGCTATTTTGATCATGTTACTTATATTAAATCGCTTTCATGATATCTAGAATTTGAGTTAGTTAGGTTGGTAGTTAGTATTTGAGATTATTGAAGAACAAGTTCAAATCCTTATATGAGATAGATCAAAGTTTATATAGTTTAAGATTAAATTAGTATTTGACTTGTTTTTTTATTCCCAGTGAAACCTTTTAACTGGAAAATAGTTTTGTTTCTTGATTTTGTCACAATATTATAACATGATTGAAAACAGAAGACCACGCACACGGACAGAATGTTTGTGATTAAAGACGGCACGCTGTCACCAAATGATGACCCGACGTAAGACGCTACGATACTCCACGATTTCTTATTTCAAAATACTTATTTGTTTTATTTGTATTCTCCAACAAGAATTTCAATTAACTTATTTTGAAAAATCCTTTCACTAAAATAAAATAACTATAAGTACAAACTTATTTTCTAATCTATTCATATCATCTTCAGCTAATCTTCCCTATCATTGTTCACACGTTATCATCATAATAAAACTTACAAATTTTGATAAAGTTTTGTTTTAAAAAGATTTTCTTAATGCGACTTAATTAATCAAATTAACTTTTTTCTAAAAATAATATGAGACTTAATTTTGTTATAATGAGATTTATGGATATTTATAAATAATAATTATCTTTTTTTATATTATTATATGTTTGTTTTATATAATAATTTAATTGAAATTACATTATATATATATATATATTATATATATATAGCGGTGGAGCTTAAACATCCCCGTAGGGGGCGGGCGAAATTAATTTATTTTAGGGGTGGCGAACTCGATATTTATACAAAAATTACACTACCGAGCCAAAAACTTACACAAACGGATAAATTTAAACATTACAGACGAAAAAAAAAAGCGGGGGCGGCGTCCCCGGTCCCCACTATCCTCCGCCCCTGTATATATATATATATATATATAGCAGGTCACTAAAAATGTATTTTGACTAAAAAGGCTAAGAATGACTAAAAAAAAAAAGAGGAAGGTATTTTTGGGTAGTTAACCATTTTTGTTGACTTTTGAGTTTCTTTATTTTTAAAAACGTTTATAACTTTTCATACTAGATTCTTTTTAAAACAATTACACCATAAATCAAAGATTTTTTCTCTTTTGATTGAGTATAGTATTGCTATATTTTTTATACAAATAAAAAACAAAAGATGCGAAATTGTGCTGTAATTTAACGTTTTTGTGCTGTTTTGCGTCAAAAAACACGATTTTGTGTTGTTTTGCGTAACATGTTATTTGTATTTTGGCGTCAAAACAACAAAATGTTATTTGTTGTTTCTGTGATGTATTATGTCATTTCGTCAAAACAGCATAGAACTGTGTTGTTTTGTGTCAAACAGCAGTTGGTTGTGTTTTGCGTAACTTGTTTTATGTTGTTTTGAGTCAAAACAACAAAATATCATGTGTTGTTATCGTGATATCAAAATATCAAACAACACAGAAACTAAGGTTATTGTGTCAGACCAGAATTTTATGGCTTACAAGCCGGAAACTAATTCTCTGTATTAGAATAAAACATCATGTTTGTAAACCAACACATTTTGTATTATATTAAACGTGCTGATTTTTGTTTTGAGCTGTTTTGCGTAAAAGCAAGTCTTTGGTGTTGTTTTGTGTAAAACACATTTTTGGTGTTGACTTGATGCAAATAGCTTGCTTTTATGTTTATTTTTTCTTTAAAACATATGCTTTACGTTTTTTCTGCGTTAAAAATGTTTTTATGCTATAACATTATTCCAGCCACATTTAAAACGTTCTAAAAAAGTAAATTTAGCACACGTTAAGGATAACATATAAATTTGAGAACAAAATATTCAACCATTATTGTGTTGTAGTATGTTAACAATCCATCACATTTCAGGAAAAACAAAAATCCAGCACGTCATTTTTTTTTTTTTTTGCTCAATCTAGCACAACCTGATTTCTTTACTTAAATCCAACATATTCTACAACACATTTTTAAAACACACTAGTAAAATCCAACAAATGCTACCAATTCACGTAAAACATATATCGTATATTAACTCATGGGGTGAAATGGAAGGTATTTGCATACTAACAACTGGTGACGACTTTAGAAATTGTCACACATCTTTCACTTCGAAAAGATGATGCTTGAAGCATATGTTTATTTTTGATTTTTTTTCTAGATGTTAAAAGAAACTCGAATATACTATGAACCAATGCGTTTTATTGTCATACAAAAAAAAAGTTCTACCGTCAAAATATCATCATCTTCAAAAACACCATCTTCGTCTTCAAAATTCCATCATCTTTAAATCAACATCACACTGACTATATTTTTCCATACATAAAAAAATCCACACAATAAAAAACATCAACATCATCATCTTCAAAACTCATCATCGTCATTTTCAATATCATCATCTTCCAAAAGGTGTGAAGTTTATAAAGTTAAGAGTAAATCAATTATAATAAACAATTTACAACACTTTCTCTTCTCTAGAAATATGTGGCAGGTTCAAACATACATGTGTTTATATATCTATAAAATGGACCACTAAAAATAATCTTACTTGGTTGTGAGGGAAACTGTTTTTTCGAGAAGATCTGGGCTTGAAGAGTCGAGCAGGTGCTGGAAGGTTTCGTATGATGTCAAGGGTGGCGACGGGTTACCTGTTTTCCGGTGTCTTGCGGGTATGGCTTCTTCAACAGAGAAGAAGAATAAGTCAAATGAAAAACCGTAATATGGTTTTACATATACGTCACATATAGGTTACTTATACGTAACCATTTTTTATTTGACATAATGTTACGTATACGTAAGACTATTCATTCTCGTATTTATGTTCAACATATATGTAACAAATACTTAAATACACTTTTAACAATTAAAATAACATACTTAAATCGTGTTATGTTATTGCTTTCCGTTGTTTTCTTTGGTTTTCACATAGTTATATCTATTATATAACTTTTTTATTTCAACCCATGTAACACACAACTATCTAACCTAATAAATAATAAATGTAAAAGGTGTATCATCAGCAAATATGCTTTTAACATAGTTTACTTTTTCGAAACATGTTTATAAAAACTATAATACATGATCTTATTTAATACACGAATTATACAAAAGTTTAAAATAAGTGTTATTAACTTATGAAGCTAAATTTCCTAACATACTAAATTTCACTATGGAGTTGCTAAGACTTAATTGGATTTATAAATTAATGTAAATGAACTAGTTAACCAAAAACGATGGCTCATAAAAATGTAATAACAGAAAAATTTGTTGTAGGTCAGATTTTAAATCATAACCAAACCGAACCGAACAAGAACCTCAGTTACGGGCTACAGACTTATAAGCCTGAAAAGAAAATAAACAATTTAAATACAAGAGAGCCTGTAATAAAATCAGAAACTTAATTAAAGTTGAATAACTTATAATTTTTTGAACGGCAATATAACTTATACTGAATAAACAAAAGCTTAAGTGTTATAGTTTTGAAAAGAAAAGTGGGTTTTAGCAAATGTTTATATTGATTCATAAAGTATTGGTGAGCACTAAAAATTATAGGATTTTGTTAATGGTTCATGGTTATCCAATATCCATCACATGTCGGGCATGACGGGTTTAAAGGGTGCATGCTAGTAGCCTAGTAACGTGATAGCCAGACTGAATTCGTGATGAAATAATGAAGTACACCCTCCATAATCACTTGCAACTTTTTAAAACAGAATAAAGAATAGAAATAAGTAATATAAATAAGGCCTAGGGATTATTATACAATTAATTAACTAATACTACACATAATATTCGTGAAGGAAAAAAAAAGAACGCAAAAGACAATTAAGAAGCATGAAGTGACTGACAAAATCTGAAATCATTCAAAACCAAACTTTGGTTCTTTTTTTATTAATTTCAAAATAAAGAGGCAACTTTTCTAAACATTCACATTCCAAAAGACAATTCTCACCCTTTTTCACAAAAAAACAAACGCTTACCATTCAAAACACACATTGTTTATTCTATTACAACTACCCCTTACACTTGTTCCTTTCAAACAAATCTCCCCCCCCCCCCACCACAAAAGCTTTTCAAATTCCTACCTTCCATTATTTATTCCAACTATATGCTACTACTACTACTACACTTATCTTGTACGTTCTATCTACCTATAACGGGGAAATAACATCTTCATGAAAATAGAATCAATAGGCCATTCTTGAGGGAGGACCACTTCTGGTTGCACCAATCGGGTCGCAGGTACGGCATCGTGGGTGTGCTGCTCCGACGTTGTTGGGCTAACATCATCGTCTTCTGTCGTTGGGCCATTATCATTTCTGCGAGCACATCGTACTTAAGATGTTGGTGGTGTGGTGATGGGGGGACTTGATGTGTCGGGAATATCGCCATACATGTTCGTTTGAGGTTGTGTGATAATGGGGTCCAGGCTTTTGTTGAATGACTGAAGCACTATTGGTTGTAGATGAGCAGGCGGACATACTGTTTACATGATAACAATGGTAAAAAATAATATTATGGTGACGAACTGCGAAAAAGTCGATCTAAAATAATGGAGTGAGTGCTGTGAAACAGTACAAATTGCATTTAAAATTTGAAACGAAAAGGGCAGAAATAGAGCCAAAAAATCTTCAACATATGGTTTCGAATTTTGAAATTTTTTTTTAACAACAATTTTTTAGCAACAAAAGCATAAAATTTGAAGAAATTATAATGTACCTGGGTTTTGCTTTGATTCCGGTGAAACATTACAGTAGTTACGAGGCAAAAAACACGCCGGTGCCGGCACAAGCCTTTTTGACGACGGTGGTTTCACGGCCAAAAACCACCGCTAGTTCCGCCGTGAACCGCCTTGACGGCGGTTGGTTGACGGCGTTGGCTTTCAACTGGGTGTGGAGGCCATGCAGACTGACGAAAGCCCACGGTCTTCCGGCGACAAATCGACCGGCGCCACCGTGTTACCGCCTCCGGCGACCATCTCGGCAACTGTTGTTGACGAATAAACACTTCGTTTTCACTCCTCCACATCCCACGGTGTTGATTATGATGAGATAACGGAGGTCCAACAGGACGTGGGGCTCCGATTAGACCTCTGTTAACAAAAACGCCGTCGTTACGCTGTCATCTTCATCCTGGCGACGTGTCCGGCGGCGGCGTAAATCAGACCCCAAGCGTCTTCATCCGCTGGACCAAACGGCGTCGTCCGGAGATACATTCCAGTTTAAAGTGGATTCCGGCGAACCAGAGAAAACCCTCTTCTTCTAATCAAATCAGACAAACAAAAAACACCCAAAATTACACACAACACAGAGCGAATAACTCTACACAGCAACATTAATCTTTAGAAAACAAAACTACCTCAACGGGATGAGGGATTTTAAGCCGCTCTTGTAATGAAACAGAGCGAGTGTGAACCGGCGAGTTAACACCAGTGATGTCGTCGTCGTCGTCGTCGCTGTCGGTCGGTGGACGATGAGGAGTTGAAGTCGTAAAGGAGGCGGTGGGATTGTGGGTGTTGAAAAAAGGGGTTTGTCGTCGATGTCGCCGGAGAGAATTCCGACGGAAGCCATGAAGCAAGGTCGGCGAGAGTGTCAGACATTTGGGAAATGTGGAAGTTTAGTGGGGAAGTTTGGTGGGTGGGGGAGATATAATAATAACAAGGGAAAGGGAGCTGATGAAACTGGTGATTAAAGAAATTCGAGAGTGGAGGGAATGTTCATCACACAGCTTTGCTTTTTATCAAGGATCCAGGGTTTCTTTCCTTCTATATTATAACGATAAATCAAAATTGGGGTTGTTGTGGATAAATTTTATTAGAGACACTGACTATTTGTGTTGTGAGTGATTCTTTCAATATCACGCCAATCTTATCGCGCCTCCGGTTGCAGTTTTCGCGATCAAGGTGGGTAGCCACGTGGGTCGCTCGCCCCTCTGGCCCCGACAACGTATAGCTTAAGAGGGAGTTATCTCGTGTTATTCAGGTTGCGACGACATACTTTTTTATTTCTTTAGTTTGTTCTCATTTTGTAGGTGTCATAGAATCACTGTGTTCGGTCTAACAATAGATCTTAATAACAAAAGAGAAGCTCATTAGTCATTTTTTATGTGTAATATTTTACCCACGCAAATCGATTAAATTAGTAAATGAATTCACCATAAAATTGCAATAATATTTAATCACGGGACACGCAACAAATTAGCAATAAAGACCGTTAAAGTTGATAGTGGGCCTGTTTTGGAATTCTTTGCACAAGAAGATGATTTTAGGTTCAAATCCATGATTTTTAACAATCTTTTAGTTACACTAATCAATTTTGATTTCAAATCAAAATCATATTCTCAGATGTAATCGTGAATGCCATCCAACCACGGATAATGACATTTTTAAATGTGAAATCACATACAAACTAAGGTGCAGTTTGTTTTTTAAGAAGTAAAATGTCTGTCTTTACGAACCACGTCTGCAGCCATCTGTAGAAGAATAAATGTACAAAACCTCTACAGTCTGCAATAAAAGGCGATTTGGTTTTTAACTTTTGCAGACTACTAAAATAAATCGGTGGTGGTGGTGGTGGTGGTAGACGACGATGCTGGACGGCGGTGGTGATGTGGTGGTGGTGGACGGTGGGTGGGGGGGACGATGGTGGTGGTCGTGGTGGATGGTGGTCGGGGTAGTGGACAGTGGGTGGTGGTGTTTAACCCTCTGTAGATTTTAGAAAATCTTAAAAGTGGTTGGGCCATGCACCAAGAAGAGCTCCGCACACGTTTTTTTAATAAACGTTTGAATCAAAACAAACCATCTGCAGATGGCAATGTCTGTGCGTGGTCTGCATAGCGCAAACAGAAGAGTGTGGAAACCACTGATTCTGCTAGTGGATCGAATATTGTCAATCGTATTTTTATCGTTTATCGAATTTGTGATGCGGAAACTCAAAAACCACTGATTCTGCTAGTGGATCGAAGTTTTATATGCAGATGAACATGTATGATGATGAATGAAGATGAACAAATTCAAAAACATATAATCATAAGTTTATTCATTCATATGTATAATGCAGAGGATTACAAGGGAGTTTGAAAATAACCTCTCTCACAACAACTCAACCTTGATTTCTCACTCTAGTGAATACGATGGATTGTTATGATTCGTCTAATCTTCTAATTGTTCTTCTTAGTATAAATGACTATACTTAGTCATTTATACCCTTTACAAAAATAAGAAAATATTACATTTAAGCACAGAATGATTACACAAATATAGTTCTAAGTCTGATAAATTCTTCTGTTCTGATGCGCGACTGCCGGTGTTGACGTCATTCGGGACGACGCTGATGTTGACTGTTGACTTTAACCACGGTTGACCAAGTTTGACTTTGGTCAATTTTCTTCGTTTTGATCATATCTTTAGCATATCTTCACCGTCTCGGTTTTGGTAATCATCATGAGATTTGGCACTTAAGTTTTGATAAGTATCATCTTCAAATAGTCCAACAAAGAGCCTGTGCAAACTTTTTTAGAAAAACAAGCACACCTAAACTTACATATGATACATCATAACACAAATCTTCAATCAATTGATAAACAATCAATGTGACATTAGTTCATTTGATAGTGCTTTTACTATTTAGTTAGGAGATCTTTGTTTTAACATGAGCTTAAAGTAAATAAATTCTAGTAATTTAAGATTAGAACTTGGTATCACTATCTTACATGTCTCTTAGCCACACAGAGTGGCAACCGAGAAAATGTGGGGATGTCATGGCCCTGATTGGAAACATTACCCCTCCATCCCGACTTCAACTTTTAATCCTCAACTCGGTGATTATTTGTAACGCCGAGAACCGTACCAGATATTGTCCTCTTTGGCTGCGCCACGCCCTCAGGCGCTCGCCCCTGTGGTTTTCGAACGCTTCTGATAAGGAAGGTATCCAGCTCCATATAAGAAAATTTCGTTCCCCTACCCAACTTATGTGGGATATTTACCCTCCCCCACTTGGGCAACTAGCGTACTCGCTGGCAAACCGGCCCAACGCTGACCTAATATCATTGTAACAGCTCAAGAACTGTACCGAATATTGCCCACTTTGGCAGCGCCATGCCCTCAGGCGCTTGCCCTCGCGATTTCAAAACGGTGTCTGATAAGGAATGTATCTAGCTCCATATAAGGAAGTTTTCGTTCCCCCACCCAACCGATATAAACAGTGGGATGTTACATTATTCATCGAGCTCCATCAGTGATTGTGTTTGGTAGTTTTGTGTACCAATTCCACAACATCGCTAGAAAATATAGAACCTGGGCGCCAAATTTATGATGTCTACGGAATTTGGCGTTAAAGTCACTCACGTTTAGTCAAACTTTTAGCGGACGTTATTTAAAAGTAATAAAGGATTCATATTTTCTCAATTTGAACAAACTTTAATAAACCAAAACCGATTCACAATGCATTTTGGTTTTTTTAACACCCCTGATTAAACGAAACATTAAATGTTTACTTTGGAAGAAATATACTTAATAGATGAATAATTGTTCATTGCATTTTAAGTTGTTTGATGGGTAAGCCCTATGATGTGAACTTGATAAAATTATTTAGCTACATATACATGCATTAAATCACAATGATTTTAGACACGGCTTTACCATCCATAAAATTTAAAGTTGTATTTGGATCAACAGTATATAAGCTAAATCATTATAGAATCTTATCGTAATAAAAATATTGTTTTCAAATGCTTTCTCCGTGACCAGTTTTAACCCATAGACATACGAAAACATGTAATTCTGACCGATAATAAATGAAGTGAGATTTTAAACATGCCTATTAAACTTTCTCATCAACATTCATAAAATTGATGGAACAAAAGAACTTTAACTTTTTTTTAATAAAATATATTTATAACTAGACTTTTATATCATATATTTCAACTGCATATAATCTTCTCCAACGCTAGTCATATGAGAGAGCTTTTGTAATGTGGAGAAGAGACGGTGTTGTCATGGAGAAGATAGCGAAGGGCAGAAAACCAGTGAGACAAAATGAGAGGTGGCTATCAGAGAGCACGTCCACTTTGTGTGAAAATGTATAATGATTGAAGTTTGCAGGGTATATTCTGATTTTTATGACGAGTGTTAGGCTAGATGGAGTGTAATCCATGAACCCATCAGGAAGCACTTTTCATCATAACCATTCTAGCAAGTTGTAATGGTGTTCCGGCACCAATATACCATTTTTTCCTTCAATAACTTTTCTTTATTTCGATGTAGTAAACACAAAATTCAATCTCAACCCCGAGTATCGAAACCATCCCCGCATGCCCTTGTTTCACCTTGTGTATTTAAAAGTTTGAATTATAAATTAGTCTTTAAATGCTATTTTAAGCTTTGTGAATCTCTAAGTTTTTTTTTTTCCATCTTGTGAGTTTGGTTTCAAATTTGGATTTAAGACTCTTGAACCTCCGTAATAAAAGGCATAATAAAAAGAAAATATATGTAATAGTATTCTAGAATTCACAATAAAAAGTAAAAAGACACGATCAATAGTATGAAGATATAATAAGCTAATATATACATATATATATATATATATATATATATATATTATAATATATTATATATATTATATGTAATTTTTATAAATAACAAGCAACATACTTGTTTTATAAATAAAAACACTTGTTTTTACGTAATTTTGTAATATAGTATCATATTTTAATTTTATCATGATTTTTTTTTAAAATCAAGCACACCGTATTATACACTTCCTATTGTGTTCTGTTTGGGTATCTCCTATCATAACTTTACAACTTTAGTCGATTAAAAAATATTTACTTTAGTTTTCTTGTTCTCTGGAATTAAAAAAAAAAAAAAACCAATACGTCACTTTGTTGACGTGTGATGTGTGTTTATTTGTTTAACACGAAATTAACGACGGCGCACAACGAGGTTTAGACGGTTAGTGTCTATCCCACAAATAACATATTTAATGCCCCAGATGGCCGGA
>JACCIY010001594.1:0-61217 GCA_025506505.1 Flaveria sonorensis
AATACAAATATTCTTATATTCTTATTTACCAATATAAGCAAATACATTGAACTACTCCTACTAGGATTATATAAACCTAGGCATATATTGAATAGCAACATATCAAACTTCTATTGACACGTTCACGAAGAATAATATACGCTTTTGTAGACACGTTTATGAGAAAATCATTTAACTTCTATGGTACATAAGAATAATATAAGCTTCTATAAACACATTTATGAGAAAACATAACTTTTTATTGGTACATAGCAAGTCATTTAAATCTGTTTAGAAAATATAAAAAAAGTTTTATTTATAAAACAGTAACTTGTTGACAAAGAATAATATTCTTATTGTAGTAACTATATCATATTGTGTTATAAATTAAATAAATACTGTAATGTTTTGGTATCAACTAAAAATAAATCGTCGTAAATATTAGACATTGACTATTGCAGTAGCATGTGAGAGATCCAGTTAGATTTAAATAAAGATAGCACGTCAAATGTAAGTTTTGTTTATTAAAAATTAACCATTATATAACAAAATAAAAATACTTTTACCCCAAACAATCACAATATAAATGTACAAAAAACTTGTACTCTCTTTTCTCTTTTCAAGAAAAAACTCCTTCATTTCCTACCAATGATGGAAGCGATCTAAGTTTTAACTATTGAGTTGATAAAGTGTTCATCTTAAGATTCTTATTAATATTATTATTGTCAACGGAAGTTTGATAATAAACTTTGTAGGTGAAAACATAAAAACGACGTATAGATATCTATATATTTCCAGATTTTTTAGTTTCACTAGTAATATTAACAAAATTCATACGAGCTTTGGTTAGTTCATTAAATTTCCTACACTTTTGTATTCTTATTGTTATAATTAGGGTTTATACCCGCGCTTGCGCGTCTTAACCGATCTTAAAAAAACCGATCAAACCCGAACTTGCCATGGGAGCCAATTCCGTCAAAGGCTCGAATAGAAATGCTTCAACCTCGTCATCGCATATCAAATGTTATATCTTCCATACAAATAGTTATCACATCATATCATATTTACATAAAAGTTCACAGATGATGACATCTTCATCACCGAACATAGTCAAAACTAAAATGACTATCATCGAAGATTCGTGGAGATGCCAACGCGTTCGCTGATGAGACGGTCATCATCATCGAATCAAAACACATTCCAAAGCTAAAACATATGGAATAGAACGACAAACAACATGTATACCAACATAAATGCAACAAAACATCATCACCCGACAAATCATAACATGTCAAACATTCAAAAAATAACCCAAAATAATACAAAAACCATCATCTCATTGATGAGGGCGGCGCTAAACCCGAAACAACATGCAATGAGAAAAAGATTCAACCCATTAGACCATGACCCTTGGCCTTTGCCACCACAAACAACAACAGGGAGGCCGTTGCTAGCCACCGTCGGGGACCTCCAGAAAGCCGCCTCGACAGATGCCACCAAAGGCGGTCATAAGAGACCACCAGCGGCGTCCATATCGGAGCGTAAAGGACCGACGGGTTCCATTGTTGCGGCGGTGCAAGTGACGCCGGTGGATGGGAAGAAGCGGCGAAGTAGAGAGACCTTCTCTCTCTACAAAAGCACCGATGCAAATAGAAAGGGTGTTCACCTTCTTTCTGTTTAAACATGTGTTGAGGGGGGCAAATGCAAGTCATCAAATATGTATTGCCGAACCATAAACACACCAAACACTCCTATTTCTTCAGTTGCTTTTTAACGTATAGATAATTTATCATAATCGGTTACATTGATCGATCTAAATCAAACATGTTGTTTACCATTTAATAACTTCTTTCAACATTGTTTTATGTAGTGTAAACATCTAATTTTGTTATGTTAAATTTGTAGAAAAAATATAATATAGCAATGATAGAAATTACTGTATAGACATAAACAGAAAATGATAAACATCTTAATGGTTATCTCTAAACCATTCAAACATAAGGTTACCTCTTAACAATTAAAAAACCATGAACCATTAAAAGATAGTTTTTTTAATTGTTATTAAGAAGCTATCAAACAAATCTTAGTTACTACTAGAAGGTATATTCCTTTACATACATACACAACATATATATATATTATATATATATATATATATATATATATATATATATATAACGAAAATTATCGGTCTACCCAAACAAGAAGTTTTATTGGATCAACATATGCTCCGGGGATGTATTGCGTAATATATATAAGGTTTTATTATTATTTTTGGCGTACACACGTTAAGTGCTTTGGGTTTGGATGTACGTAATGATAGACGTAATAGGGGGTCAAGAAGTTATCATGGATGATATTGTGTACATCTCATTTTGGATATATACACATTTTGTTCATATTGAGATATATCCTATATCCTTGAATCCATTATAGGAAATCCCAAGCCATGGTGACACTATAAAGAGATATGCTGGGGAATCGACGAAACATAAGGCTTATTGGAAGATTGATCATCAAGTGTTATGAAATAACTTTTAGAAGATTGATCATCAAGCAAGTGTTATTGTCTGTGACCAAATAGCAATGTTTTATTTTTTGGGCTTATTAGGCTTACAAGTTTTTGTGGGTGGAAGTGTGGAAGAATCAACGGTAATAAGGCCCGTAATAAGTGCGTCTCATCGTTACAGCGTATGGGACTTATGTAGAGATGATATCTAATATGGTTTTCATAAATTAACTTAGAACGTTATATAGCGTAAATTCTTTATGACACATTTTAAGAGTTTTAAGAATAACGTAGATATACTATTTTTTTTTTAAATACATCAATTCAACATGGGTCCGTCGTAAGCCCATTAGTATGATGATCATGGCATCATGGACTTAATATTCTCATCAGTCATTACTCAATAGTGTATCTAATTTCACGTGTTATAATGAAAACTTATCTGTTCTCTATTATATCTTTATAATATTAATTTTTTTTATTATACTAGACCATGTGACCATCTAGTAAGAGTAGAGAGACTTTATAGGACAAAAAAACTTTGAGTGATTTGAATAGAAAAAGCAAAAAAGTTTATTAGACTAATTAAAAGAAAAGCAACGTGCATAAGCTTTGAAAGAAAAAGTGAGTTGAACCGTGGGTGAGGTTCAAATGGGGTCACACTCCAAAAAAGGCAAACTATCTGATTCTGTTGTAAATCTCACGTCGTCTGATATAAATATTGAAAACAGATACAAAAAAACAAACAAACAACAAACAAATGTCAAGCAATAAACACTTGTACTGTTGGCTATAATACCATATAAAATTATTGTTCGATGAACACCAATTTCTCCTCACATTTGTCGTTTACAAATTGTAGTATAAGTACTTTTCGTTCATTATATTGAACATTTTGCATTTTTTTTAATATTTTAGCATATATAAAACGAATACTACATAGAAACACATAAAATTTTTGTTATGAAATATATAGTCATTTAACTTCAAATAATTATTGCTACCAAACATTCTTTCTGTTGAGAGATAATAAAGAATAAAAAGATACCAACATATAGAGATCGCGTGGCCTAATGGATAAGGCGCTCGCCTCCGGAGCGGGAGATTGTGGGTTCGAGTCCCACCGTGATCGGTTTATTGAAGTATTTAACAGTATCTTTGTTGGGCTTCAATATTGTAGAATTGGCCCAATAGACCTTAGCAATCAAATAAAGGAATCCTTTTTATTTTTAGGGGTCGTGTGTATATGCATGTAATAATGTCGTTTGTTGTTTTTACTAATAATATCTTTTACTTTGTTTTGTAGCATGGTTTAACCTAGTTGTACTATTTAACTCTTAAATGAAATACGATAGTGAGACATCCGTCAGTGATCTCTGGTGAAATATACATTATTAGTTTCTTTTTACCATCGGACTGTGAACTAGCAGTAAAACCCCTTTAGTGATTTGTCGATAATAATTTTATTAGTTATTTCTAGGAAAATTCTATCCGTAGTCTTTGAAAGATTCTATTATGATCATGTGAAATATACATTATTAGTTCCTCTTTACCATCGGGCTGTGAACTAGCAGTAAAACCCCTTTAGTGATTTGTCGATAATAATTCATTAGTTATTTTTAGGAAAATTCTATCCGTAGTCTTTTGAAAGATTCTATTATGATCATCTGAAAGATGTATTACCCGCAACTCTTCTCTCCGTCACTTTTTATCGACGGATTACAGGCATGTCTCACTTTCAGCGAGTGACTTCATATTTATAAAACAATATAAGTTTTTAAGTTCAAGTCTTCCTATTAAGTACGTATTGAAATTGTTGCAAAGGTACACGAAAAAGTCAATTGATCATTGTTACATTGTCTATGGTTAAAGCATACATAAACGTTTAAATCGTACATTAGTAAATTCCTTTTTGTGGTCTTTCAAATTTTATAATATAATTTTGAAAGAAAGATTTAAACAATATCTAAAAAAAAATTAAAAGATTTTACAGAAAATAGAGAAATGAATAACGATAGGATTACCCCTCATATATGGAATTTTACGCATGACAAAATTCATAATTAAACAAGTTTTTGACAAGCGGCAACAATACTAAAATTTTCCATTTAGCTATTAATAATTTTAGTGGACCTATTAATTATAAGTAAAACAAAGATAATAATTAATCTTCTCTTTTGTGACAATCACTATTAGCTTATCGATCTTATAACTTATTTAAATACATTTACTATTATTATAATCATTAATGAATAAAAATTCACAACTCATAATCAATGACATAAATTATTGGTAACAATTAGGAGTGTTCAAAGTCGGATATCCGAATTTCAGATAGTAGAAATCACTATTTTTATCTGTATTCGTATCCGAAATTTCGGATATCCGATCTGAAATTTGGTCATCCAAAATTTCGGATACGGATACGAATAGTGATTCGGATATCCGAAATTCATTTTTATTATTTTATATTTAAATAATTCGACATATGCTATAAAAATAATATAAAAATCAACTCATATCATAAAGTCCTAATATACACTATAAAATCTCATTCCAAAAAAAAATTATGTTTAAAACTTAAAAATAAGAAAATTATTTTTAGTTTTCGGATAATCGGATATCCAAATATCCGTAATTTTAAAAATCACTATCCGAATCCGAATCCAAATTTCGGTGTCCGAACAATCAAATATTTGGATTCGGATTCGGATTCTCGGATTCACATATTTTTTAACACCCCTAGTAACAGTGGATAGTGAGGTTTTTTTATATATATTTCTCTAACTTGTTAAATTTTATTTTTATAACTAAAAAGGGAGAGTGATGATATAATTAGTAATTACCATCTAAGGTTGTTAGTGTTAGTTGGTTTGGTAGTTGCTTTCGGGTACAATAGATCTCAATGGGACATGGGTCACAGAACAAGCCATAGTGTGCAAGCATGGTCCCTTCAAAATGTGATTATGTCTATTAATATTAAAATTGAAATATATCTATAGGAAAAAAAAAAGAATTGAGATGAGAAAACCTATTAAACCAATTACTTAGATCAGAATTTGCCACATCACCATTTCTTACTTAAACCTAAGAACAGTTTCATCACTTCCCTTAATACACTTGAACACCTCCCTTATTAATTTGTCCATCACACAGACACATATAAACAATTAAAATTCATTATAACTTTTTTCATACTCTATTTTTTAGCTCGTCGAAGACTCCAAGGCCCCTAAATCTTAGTACTAGCACTATTTAAACTAGTTATGATAGGTATAACTAAAAGAGCGTTACAATGGTATAGTTTTTTTAGAGCAGTTCCTACAATTTTAGGATAAACACGTCTTGTAAATATGCATATACAGGATTTAAGATCCTAATCTTTTGGTTGTAAAACACACCACTTAATTGTCTGGGTGTGTCACTGGGGACGTTACAAAGATTTAGTTGTGCCTTTGTATCTCAACTTGGAGACATTCAACTAACATGTAAATGATTATTATTAATATAATGTAACAAGCCAAAAGTTCCTCTATTATAGTTAACGAATCATATATGAACGTAATGAGTTACTTTTTTTATATAACATTCATAATCTAGTATTAAAATATAGTTACATAAAGGAGAGTGTTGAGGAGAAAGTAAGATGTCTATATGGTGCAAAATTGAGTGATGGTACAAAGTTTAAAATCTTGGAATGCAAGTATGAAAAAAGAAAAAGTAGTCTCATACAAGTTCTATTTATGGAAAAATCAATTGGTTTAAATGATTTCTTCTTTCACCGGCCATCACCATGTTTGGCTTCTATACTTCCATCCATGTGCTATTCACATCTACAATGCTTCCTTTATATATCCCTCGCACATATTTTAGGGGTGTAGTATAGATTAAATCGTTATAATGATGGTTACACCATCAGGTATACTCTCATGCTCGGGGCACGAGAGTTGAGCTGGCACGTTAACGTGCATGATACACCACGCCTCCCAACATCGAAGGAGGCTCCCATGAAGGTTTACGGGCTTAAACTAAGAATTGACCGTATAAATTGAAAAAAAATAGAAGAAGTGACACTTAACATGATGTGAAAGAGGGTGAGATAATTTTGTTAATTTATTGAGTGGGGGTTCGTAAAAAGGTGACTAAGATGACGTTTATGTGGAGTAAAATATGATGAAATTATACCCATGTGCCAGTTGATGTATGATAATCTATTTTATTATAAAATACATATATGTTCATAATGTATTACTTAATTCTTGTAGTTTTTGTTGACTGATGTAATTCAAAAACATAGCAATTATATACCATCTAGAAACAGAATGATGGGTACATGAAAAATGTCATTCTAGAAATCTATCAATAAAAGTTATAACATACCGCGCTAATTATTTTGGTTGATTTGATTTCTATATATGTTTATTACAAAATTTAATCTTACGGGTTAAAGCAAACCGATATGAACGGTGGCCCGAATAGTGATAGGCTTGGAGTAGACAATCATATCTTATTCAGTCCGTTGTTTGTTTTAATACATCTTTATTTTAGTTTCGGTCTAGTTGAGTTGAAACAGAATCTAATGAGTCACAAAAAACAAAATTTCATCTTAAAAGAATATAAGATGAAATAAATTGTTTGTGATTAAGCATAAAAGTGAAAATCTGATCCTCTCTCACCTTTTAAAATGAATATATGCTAATTCAGGTTAAACATATTTTTCATGACATATGTGAAAGCTTTCTATACGTGGTGTTTCGTTATTGTTAAGTTCAAAATAATAAATGTTTTTTTTCTAATTTTACAAGTACCATCGGTTATATAGAGGTTGTAGACGAACCTGATACGAAACGTGGAGCATCAAATGGAAAATTTGTTGGTGGTGAGATAAGATAATTTGGGATACTTAATTAAGTGTTTTGTCATTATCTAACTTTGCTTAAGTTTTAGTATTAGTGGAGTAGAATATCCAATATACCCCATATGTGGCATCATTTATTAATTTTGGAGTTAATTACATAAGTAGTCCCTGTAGTTTATATACAAAATAATAGATTTGAGTATAAGCAAAAAAAGTAACAAGTTTAAGTAATCACTTTTAATTTTGTAGCAGGTTGAGTATTAACACTAACAAACGTTAAATTTTCTGTTAAGTTCAATGGTATTTTAGTCTTTTCACATTATAAAACTATTTATGTAATTAGATGGACTATTTGTGTAATTTAATTAAAATAATATATTTATACATCACACACTCTCTCTCTCTTTATACACACACATATGTATATATATATAATTTATATATATATATATATATATATTTATTTATATATACACAAATAGAACAGCTATATAAATAAATATATATATATATATATATATATATATATATATATATATATATATATATATATATTATATATATAATATATTCATCACAAAAAAATAATACTCTCATCACCAACACTAAAGGATATCACCGCCGACCACCACCGTCGGCATCAGTAGCAAGTAGCAACCACCATCGCCCTTTCTTCTTACTCACCAAATCCCTCTCTGTCTCTTTCTTTTACTTCATCAACATCATCCCATCAGGTCCAAATAGATGGAGTAGAGGAAGAAGATGACCACCCAAAATACCTTTATACAGCACCGACCACAACTGGCAGATTGCCACAATCAAACACCACCAAACCACCCTTTATATCATGTTGTTCTTTCGTCTACACTAACACCGCCACTGCATCCATCGCCATCTAGCCACCATGTACCACCAAACTCTCTGATTGAGATCTGAATCTAGCCTCCTACCACCGTAAATTTGGAGTTTTAAAAGTATTTTAGGTTAACAGGGAATAGGAATGGAGATCTGGTGAGATGATTATGATGGTGCGATGGTGGAGGTGGGGATGATGACGACGATGATATTGCGATGGTGGTTATGATGCAGCAGTGGTTATGATGCAGCGGTGGTGATGATGCGATGATGGTGATGTTGTGATGGGGGTGATGATATGGCGATGATGGGCAGATGGTGATCATTGTGGTGCTTGTGGGTGTTTGGTATTGGGTTGGTGGCTAGTGGGTATGAGGGTTGGGTGGTCGGCTTGGTGGTTGAGGCCGATAGTGATAGATGGTAGGTAGATGGTGGTGATGGTGGGTAGTGGTGGATAGATGGTGGTGATGGTGGGTATATATAATTACACTAATGGTCCCTGAGTAAAAGAAACATACAGAATTACAAAAGTAGTCCCTCAAAGGTCATTTTAGTCAATTTCTTTAAAATTAACATAAAAAACTAACGCATGTTAGTCTTAATACCTTAACTCGTTACAAAATTTAAAACACAATACCCCAACGTGTTACAAAAAACCCTTAGTACTCAAACTTGTTATTTTATATAAACCACAATGACCATTTATGTAATTAACTCTTAATTTTGGGAACAAAATAATGAGATATCACGACTACATAGCTAATATGACTTAACTAACTCTTCTTATTATAATAAAAAGGTAACTATAAATGTCACACAGCAACACCATATTCGTTTTTAATAAAAAAATTTCGCTTATATCTCCTATTAAATAACTTTATTAATTACTAATTATAATTTTTAACCCTTTTATTATTGAAAATTATTTTTAAAAAGATTAAGAAATAGATCTTTTTATTAATCTTTATTTCTAGAGTAACAAATTTTTATAAAAACATTTTTTTTCTAAAACATCATACTTTTTTTTAAAACACGAAATATTTTAAAAATGACATTTTTTTAAAAATGTTTTGTTTTGAAACAAAATTTTTAATTTATTTTTAGGAAAAATAAAAAAAGTTTAAAAACAAAATTTTAAAAAATTGATATTATTATTTTATTACTTATAGTCATTACTCATATATAATTAAATCACATATTATTTTATAATTAATATAATTTTATTTTATTTAATATTTTATTTATTTAACTCGTGTAATATATGAGTTTAATAAAGGTAGTATCTAGTATAACCAAGAAATCATACAACATAGAGGCTATATTCTGAGGAGACGATAAAGACTATATCAAAGACAACTGTATGATATATGAAGAACTTTTTTGCACGCTAAACAAAATGAAACATTCATTTTTGCAGTCTTAAAAGAAATTAAAAATAAAAAAACAGTAGTATAATATCTATTAATTTTCACACATCTGTTGATTTGATGTAACATTTAACTTTGTGTAAATAGATGCAAGTACCTTCCTTATATAGGCATGTTCATGTATAGTGTGTCAAAGCTTTATACGTTTATTTAAACAACTCATGGGGTTCAAATAAGAACCATTTAATATTATTATATAACTGTTAATCTATACAAGTTATTCCAAACGGATTCCAATAACCTAAGAATCGGTCCTTGGATAATAAAGCTAAATTCTTCTAAAACAAAATACATGTTTGTTATATGATTCTTATTGTTACTTTGAGACTATAACAAAATGTTTAATTATCAATGCACAAAGACAATAGCTAAGAAACAAAGATATAAGGTATTTGTAAAGAATGACGAATAGACATGCAACATTATGTATAGAATATGCTTATCGATCATAGACGTAATACGTGTTTCAAAGTTTAATGGTCATCGACCTATAGAATCTTTATGTCATGTGAATTCTTTTTGTCTTGTGATATTTATTCATCGATCATACTAGATGATTGTTAGTTAGGTTCTCATAAAAAGAATAAATATATTGTTAGGGACTGAAGTTGCTAATAGGTAAAAGTAAAGGGTTAAGGTGAGCCAATATAATAACGATGGTGTTGAGGCACAACTTCATTTTCAAGCAAAGCGGCAAACTTGTTGCCCTTTTTCACACTTGCATTCTTCTTTTTCCCCAAATCCCAAATTTAATATTAATTGTTAAATGAGAAGTTCCAATTTTACCCCTGATCTATTCGAAAAGATTCTGGCAGGGTGGTTTGAAGTGGAAGGGTAATATAGACAAAGTACGGAAAGTACAACAAAGGCTTCTTTGACAAGATGACTTGTGAGGTCAATCGAAATTAAAGAACTCCCCACCGCCAGTTGTGGCTCCAATTAAGGAAGGGTCCAGAGACACCCGTTTGGATAATTCGATACCCTTCTATACGTCGCGTATGGGTTCATACGTGACGTATAGGGTCGAAAACACTGAAAACGAGGAAAATTCAGGGAGGGCTGTCAGAGAGCTATACGCCCCATATAGCCCCCCTATACGACATACGGGGCTATACGACGCGTATAGCAAATTTCGACACTAACTACGAGGAAAATTCAGGGGGCTATCAGAAGGGTTATACGCCCGTATAAAACTATACGACGAATATGGGGCTATACGACACGTATAGAAATTTGGGGTGTCTAAATATTCAATCCCTTAAGGAATCACCAAACCAGAGTACTTATTCTTTCTAGTCACTTAAAAAGATGAGGGTAAATTGGGGAGATACTAATACATAGATTTAAAAGTTTATTAGTTATATATTAATCAAGATTTATAATGTTAATATTCATTTATCAAATTATGAATTCCTGAGCTAAAAGCGTTCACATCATGTTAATTATACTTATTTCTGTAATTACATTAAAAACATTATATTTTATCTCTGTATCTCAATTAAATAGTATGTTTTTATAGTTTTATAATTACGTTTTCTTTCTGCTCTACTCATAATCATTTTCAAAAATAGTAAAAAATTTATAAGATTTGAAGAGTGATTTCTCAAATATAAATATTGAACAGTAACCTTTCTCGCTACTATACTCACAACCATTTACAATCATTTTTTAAAATACAAGAAACACACTTACATAAAAATATAAAAAACCTATTATGAATGCTCTAAATGGAGAGACTTAGTTCTAAAATGGCTAAGCCAAGAAAACTATTTTTGAGTGAGTTTTGAAATACAAACTATTTTGATGATCCTATATTGAAATTGATCTAAAATAAAAAAAAGTGTCAACTCTACGTACTCAAATTAAGTTGTTTTTTACCTAACCGATTCAAGTTATGATCGGCTCATCCTTGGCTCGATTTGTAAACAAATTGAGCTTGGTTTATAAACGATCCGAGTTAAATTAACATCTCTGTGTGAACAATATAATACTTAAGAAGTGTGAATATGAATTTACATGGTATAAATTCTTCCTAATTTATATCCATCAATAAATATTTTAAATCTCATTTTCTTTTTCTCCCCTCGCTGGCTCAATAAGTAGCGGTTCGAATTTCACCATCTTCACACTTTCATCCTCAACTTGTCCTCTCCCTTCGTGTGTGAAAATGGAGTTCAGGTGCATCAGTCATCTTACACTCCTGTTTGCAATTTTGACTACGGTCAACGCTCGTATCCCCGGAGTTTACACCGGAGGACAGTGGGAAAGCGCTCACGCCACCTTCTACGGTGGCAATGACGCCTCCGGCACCATGGGTACGTCACCATTTCGACTTCAATACGTCATAAGTTCATTTACTTCATCATCAGATCTCATAAAAATAAGCGGAGGTCTTGGTTTAAGTCCCAACAAAAATAAAAAGGGTTGAGTAATGGAGATGGTCAGGTGGGCAGTAGCTAGTTAGTTATTCAATTAACCGTTAAAAAAAAGTTTGTTAAATGGGTTGACTTACAGGTGGAGCGTGTGGGTACGGGAACTTGTACAGCCAAGGGTATGGTGTCAACACGGCGGCGTTGAGCACTGCTCTGTTCAACAATGGGCTGAGCTGCGGTGCTTGTTTCGAGATAAAGTGTGTGAATGACCCACAGTGGTGTCATCCTGGTAGTCCGTCGATTTTCATCACGGCTACCAATTTCTGCCCGCCTAATTTCGCTCAGGCGAGTGACAATGGGGGGTGGTGCAACCCCCCTCGAACCCATTTCGATCTAGCCATGCCCATGTTCCTCAAAATTGCGGAATATCGTGCCGGCATAGTTCCCGTTTCATACCGGCGGTTAGTATTCTTTACCCTTTTCATTAATGTTCCTCGAAAACTACTATTACTTACCCTTTTCATTCATGCATTCAAAACGTAAGTATTCAGTTGTTTTAATTAAATGGTGATTTTAAAACAAACAGGACGAGAAGAGTCATATAACTGGTCTGGTTATGTTTATTTGAGTGTATGTTTGAGATTGCTTATTAAGTTAAAAAAAATGTTTAACAAATCCAAAAGTACTTTTTAAATTGATATAAGGTAAAAATTAGGTTTTGAAAAATAAAAACAGGGTTATTTATTGATTTTTAAAAACTCATTTTGATCCAATTTTCTATTATACCTTTTACTATCTTCTATTAACTCCATTCGTTTTCAAATGTGTGTTTTTTTTGTCATTTTACAACATTTTAGTTTATAAGATAATCCAAATATTTTTTTAAAAGCTTCTTTTAAAAAATCATAAGTTAATAAATGCTTTTTGTTAAAAATACTTTTTAATTAAAATAAACAATCCCAAACATGGCCTGAATCATTTTCACTTGAACGGCCTGTTTATTTAGCATTACATGATCCATATAGCTCTTTAAGTCATCATATATTGTTAGAATTGAAAATTCAATTCAAAACGTATAAATTCTCATATGTTGTTTTTAATTAAATATATAAATATAATTTTATTTTTCTAATATTTATAATGTTATCCGGTTTTTTAGTCGATCCAACCAATGAACCAGTATTATGATTGGTTTGCTGTCCCATATAATTCTTTTTTTTTAATATTTTTGATGTCATTATATTTTTTTAATCGGTCCAACTAGTGAACCACTAGAGGTGTAGAAGCCGGTTTTTTACCCAAACCGGTTCGGGTTCAAAACCGAACCGGTTTTTTTGTGAAGGGTTCAAACCGGTTTTTTTTCCAAACCGGTTCGGGTTATAAACCGGTTTGGTTCACCGTATACTCGAACCTGTCAAACCGATTAGGACCGGTTTGAAACCGGTTTTTTTAACAAACCGGTTTTAGGACCGGTTTTTAACTTTTCAACCGGTTTATAAACCGGTTTTGAGGGTGGGGTTACCAAACCGGCGGTTCGGGTGGATTCGGGACCGGTTTGGGCCAAACCGGTTTTTTTAAACCGGTTCTGGTTTTTTGGCCGAACCGGTTTTTTTGCCTATGTCTAGAACCAGGAATATGGAGGTTTGTTGTCAGATACAATTTTAAAAACATGTTAATTACATTAATTTTGATCCTTTTCACCGCTTAACCATAAGGGGTCACAACTTCACATGTTGTGAAGTGTAAACTCCTCTCAAAAGTCAAAACCGTGTATGTAAATCTACGATCTGTTCTTTGATTTACACATCTACCAATATTACATTTGTACAACTACTAAATTAATTAAAAAAAAACAATATTCTTCACATAGGGTGCCATGCCGAAAAAAAGGAGGGGTGCGATTCACCATCAATGGATTCCGTTACTTCAACTTGGTTCTCATCACAAACGTTGCGGGAGCAGGGGACATAACTCAAGCATGGGTGAAAGGTTCAAGGACCGGATGGATGAGCCTTAGCCGTAACTGGGGTCAAAACTGGCAATCAAACGCGGTCCTTGTTGGCCAATCTCTTTCATTTAGGATCAGAGGCGGTGATCGTCGCACTTCCACCTCCTGGAACATTGTTCCTGCCAACTGGAAATTCGGGCAAACCTTTGTTGGCAAAAATTTTCGAGTCTAGACACTTGGGTATTAGACGGCTTAATTAAACTTTTACGAAAGTTTCTTTTTATAATTATACGCGTTACACAAGCTTTACAATAAAGAATTTGTGTACTAGATTGGAGTTAAATTTAAGTTAGGAAGAGTGTCATTAGGAGGTCTGAAGTGGCTCGGAACTATATAGTCATGCCTTGATTGATGACGGCCCGCAGCCTTCTATTTTTTATATGTTCTTTTATATTATCATCATTATATGAATACACGACTTATGATATAATATTGTTGGAATTTCAGAAGTTTATTTGTTTGATCTGAAAAAACAAAGATAATCACCTTGCATAAATCCCACTCGTACAGTAGGGGTTGGGCTTTTCGGTTTGATCATTAAAAAGCATAAATATCATGTTCATTATTGTGATCAACGTAAGTGAATGTTGATATGTTTGCTTAGGTTTGGATTTTCGTCCAAACGTTTACATCTTTGTACCATGATAGCAGTGATATTTGTGTTACAAGATTCCTTGAGTAATATGTTTGGGGATGTTAGTAACAGCAGTTATATTTGTGGTACATATTCGGTAGTACTACGTTAACCAAATGTAACATTAATAGCCTACCGTTTCGAATACATTGATACCACAAATTGAATCATGTCACAACAAGAGATTGAACAAGAGATTCCTATTAATTTTAACTTCTAACTATAAGATATTTTGATGCAAATGACATTATCATGATGTTAATTAACCCCTCTTGTTCATGAAGGCAACAAGTATCTGAATTCATAGACATATGGCTGAATTTCTATCATTTTAGCCAGATTGGGCTTTGTTTCACCGTTGATCAGACACTCCATTATCAACCTTTTAAGTGAGCCCGATGGTGGCAACTGGCTATAAATCCATTCCAGAAGTGACTCCATGTCATCTGCAAAATCTTTCATGTGCCATTGCAGAAGCTTCGGTATCATAATCTTTTTCTTGCTGATAACACCCACTGAAGCGTCTAAATACTCCTGTCGCGCTCTTGCCAGCTCATTCACTATGTCCTCAGCTGTATAAACCCTCAGCTGCAAATAATGATAAACTTAATTAGCCACCATAATTAAGTTTTAAAACACAGTAATTGCATATAGCTTACTGCTGGTGAAGACCAACTCCCTCTACAAAGAGCAAATGTCACATTGGGTTCTGGGAACCCAAGTCCATACGCGTGTCGAAGTAGCATTTCCCTCTCATCTGTTACACCCTTGTAGGATTAAGCAATAGTATGTCAGATTTATATCTTAAAAGTTATTAAAAGTACGATTTTTTTATGGGATCAACTTACATGATTGGAGTTTGAGGGGTGTCGAAGAATGAAGTGTTCAATGGCGAGTGCATTAACCACAATACCTCCCACAATGATTACTGCCTTATTCATGAGAAGTAGCAGCTTCTCTTGTGTTGAAGGCAACCCATGTTGTAGAAACGCCTGCAACGAAATATTAACTAAGAATATGATGGTTTATTTTGTGATTTTTCATACTAATTTAGGATTTCTTACAGTACATGCATTATGCAGGCGTTGTATATGTTGATCCAGAATGCTAACTTCTGCTTATATGTCAGTAAGTTCAACTTCACACTGCAGAGCTTCTGCATCAAAATCCTAAAGAAAGTAAAATGTAAGTTACAAAATTACTCGTAAACATTTTTTTTAAAACATCAAAAACTTACCTGAGTTTTCCAACTTCTATGGAACATTCAGAAATGCGTGTATGATCGAGTGTATTTCCCGTAATTTGGGTGAAAGTCTTGTATGGACCAATGTCTCTAACTGCACCATCAAAGTCAAGTAATATGGAATACGGGTCAGAATCTGACCCGTTATTATTGAAGAAAAATGCGGGTGCTGTACAATTAAAACTTGATTTAGAGATGAAGCTTTTCGAGCTCATGCAGGAGATTTGCTTCTGCGCAATATCCGATCCTTCTTCACTGTCCGCAAATGGCTGATTCAGATCAAGAAATATTCCTATTAAGCACTTAATAAGATCTTCAGATAACTTATTTGGATATCTTGAGATGCCTTCTGCTTCCAATACTGAAAGCCCATGTTTAGCATATTTGATCAACTCAACTGAAGAACCAAATGAAGAGCGTCTTCTCTGCGCATCATAATCTTGTAATTCGTTATTATTCGTGAATATTAGTCGATTTTGTTGTCTTCTGTGTGATTTGATTCTCGGTCTTTGCTGACATGGATATTGGTTCTTTAGCTGCTGCAGCTCCCATTCCCTGGTTTGTTTCTTCTCCAAACACAAGCTGAGGTTCAACTTGTGGACCTTCCTCTCGAGCCACACGATTTCTTCCTCAACTGTAGCCAGTTCTGCAAGCAGTTCTTTTATCTGTATTTAAAACAGTTAACTGTCATAGAGTGCATAAATGGGATTGCAGTATCATATTGACTGTTAACTCGACTCAAAACACACGAAAAAACAGATTTTGACAAATTTGCCAAAATCTATCAAGAGTTTTTGACAAATTTGTCATGAAAGTTGATCATTTTGAAAGTAGCAAGTTTATTACCTTAAAGGGAAGGTGAGTTTGAGTAGATAAACATGGACAACAAGGACCATCCAATGCATACTGCAACACTTTGCTCAGTTTCAACTCCTCTTCTAATTCTTCTTCAAGTTGCTCAACCTTTTCACATCATACACAACCATTTTATCAATCTCATGCTACCTACTGTTTACCTTTAATGATATGCATTTACTATTTAATAACAACATATATATGTATCAAGGGTAAAGTTCCTTTGTTAACCCTTGTTTATTTTGATAACCTGCTAACTTTGATGTAACGAACACTTACACCATAATTATGCAGTGTAACTCACTTTTACACTGCGTTACACCACTGATGTAACGATTTTACTCTCATTTTCAAAATTTTCCTCCCTTTCTAAAAAAACTTTACAATGTTTTTAAAATATTCTTAACTTTTTTGTATGGTGTTCTTTTTTTTATACAAATCACACCATTAAATAGATCGTTTTAATATCTTTAATTCGAGTATAGTCATGCTATATTTAAAAAAAAATTAACGTTCGTTATAGACCACTAAATTTAGCACTGTAACTCTAACTTACAGTGGCGACGCGGCCTGCTGTGTACCACTAGTCGGGTTAATGAATTATCGCAATAAACAAGACTTAACATTTGAATCATATCCTATGTATCATATATACATATATTATGAAAAAGATAGAAAGATAAAGGACACCTCTTGCTGAAGAGCCATTGTTTTCTGATTCTCCTGAGTTTCTTGCATGATGAGCTCTTCAAATTTCATTCTATTGAGAATCAGTGAAACAGGGAGAGAGATGATGATGATGATGATGATATGGTGATTTGGAGGGGAGTGTAGGGATATGTAATAAAGGTTAGACAACATCTAAGTAAGTGTTCATGATCATTTACTCTATTTCTTCTAGAATAATATAAGGTTAGTTTATGTTGTCTGTTTTTTGATTCGGTTATCTTGAAATTGCAAATCTAAAAGTCGTGAAATGAAAGCGGTGGCGACATATGAAACCCATGAAAACTATAAAACCTTCTTCTCTACCCACCGTAACTTTATTTAGCACGGGTCAATGCTACATGACATATAACTCTTCGCCCGTGATACTAACTTCCCATTTTAAATATTGTTTTAGAATTCTTATTCATTGATTATTATTACCAAATTAATAAGATGGAATGAACCACCCACCAAATTATCCTTTCATGATTGATAATTATCTTTTGCCATTTTAAATATTGTTTTACATATGTGCATCAAATATTTATAACCGTATGTTTAAGTTTTTTAAGTTTGATACACTGTTGTTGTTAGTTTTGACACACATGCATAAAATGATGTATATAACTCATTACAATTATACTCCAACTTCTTATTTGTAATTCATTGTGTACTTAGTTTTGACACGCGTGTATTTATAAACTTTTGTTTTTGTATCTATCATCTTTCGCTCTCTTCATAGAAAGTCTTGTTTGAGTATATTGTTTATAGCCCAACAAATGATGTGTGTTTGTCTTAGGGCCACCAAAACAAGACTGAATATTGGTCAATCATCATCTATTTCTTTGACTCAAAAGTCAAATAGATATCGATCAGTTTAAAATATTAGACTTTTCATAACGCTACAACTCATCATTCCTACAAACAGTTTCAATCAGCATGTCGCGTCAGCTTTCCACTCAACTTCACTCATTCTTCCCACAAACACTTTTACCCCTAACACTATCCTTCCCACAAACACCTTTATTTTTTCACCTCACGTTTTCTTTTTTTATTTACTTTAAATAAAGATACTTAAATTATTATAAATATATTTAATTAAAATAAATAATAGAATTAAATATCAAATGATCAAATTAAATACTTAAATTAAATAATTCTAAATAAGAAAATAATAAAATTAAACCGCAACTACATTAAAATAAAATATAAACAACAACGTAAAACAATAAAATAAAAACGACCATAAGAAATTAATAGACAGAAACAATAATAAAACTACTCTGTAATCCCCCTATTCGCCCAGAGATGTTCTATTAGATCGTTCCGCAATGCATGGTGCGCGTCCTGGTTACGTAAGCTTCTCAATCTCTGTAGGTGTGTTTGAAATGATGGTGGTGTCCCGTTATAAATAAAACAAAAAAACTAGCCGTTATGAAAAAAAACAAAAAAACTAGCCATTATAAATAAAACAAAAAAGATTTTAAAAAATAAAAAAATAAACTCTAAAAAATTATTTTTATAAATGTAAAAAAATTAAAAATATTTTTATTTAATTAACACATTTTAATTAAAATATTATACTTAAATTATTATTTTAATTAAAAGTTTTTATAAGATTTTAATTAAAAATATTTTAATTTAAAATCATTTTTTAATAGTAGGGCTCACCATCACCTCTCCCTCTCACCGCCCTTGCAGACGGATTACCCACCTCAAACCATCACCCCCCATCGCCGCCCCTCCGGCGGGCGCGGTCCACGTCGGCGACGGGTCGGCCACGGGCGCGCGACGGGGACGGTCTTATAGAAGTAATGGATTGATATAAACCTAAGTTATTAACATGGTTTAAGCTATTAACATGGTTTGGTAAACTATGTGACACGCCTTTTTCCTTTAACTATTGATTTGTCGTTTCCAGTGAGGTTGGCCAATGTTTCATATGCTATTTTTGGTTTTGAATTACATGATTACTTGAATGATAAGTTGACTACTTTCAACTTGCCTAGATAATCATTTGTCCTGATTAAGAGAAAATTGCATAGATGGTCCCTATGGTTTAACCAAATTGTATATTTGGTCCCCAAATTTTAAAAATTGTAAAGTTAGTTCAAACTTTCGTGTTTTCATTGCACGTTTGGTCCCCGACATTAAATTTATTCAATTTTTATGTATTTTATAAAGTTTAAACTAACATTTAAATCTAATTGTAGGGACTAAAAGTGTAAAACCCACATATAAGTTTAGACTAACTTTGTAATTTTTAAAGTTTAGGGATCAAACTTGTAATAACTATACAAAAGTTTGGATTGATTTTGCAATTTTCAAAGTTTGGGGGACCAAATGTACAATCTGATCAAACCATAGGGACCATTTATGTTATTTTTTTTATCTTGGAATGTTATGAATATCTTCTATCATAGCATAAAGATTATTGTTAAGGTTAACCATTTTAGATGCGTGTACGTATGCAAAAGATTTTCAGATTTTTTACGAGGAAAACTTCAAACCAATACTAAAAACCAAATTCTCAAAAGACATGTATAAATAATTTGCTTAAATGGGCAGCTCTAGCCAACAAAACCAAATATGCCACCTATTAGACAATGTTATTTAGTGATTAGTTTAAGGACTAGTATTGTAACTTGGTGTTTTATATAAACACTATGATATTGTAACCCTAATTATGATAATCATCTAATACAATCCTAATTACAAGGTTTAACTTGGTATCAGAGTCAGGAGGGCTCGATCATCGCTGGAACCCTAATCAGGACGGCCGGCCGCCGCCGCCGCCCTGTCCAACCATCCATCACCGCTCCTCTTTTCTTTTTTTTTTCTTTACAACCTCACAACAACCTCCACATATGGCGGAACACTAGCCTCCGCGGCCACAAACCACTACCATCACAACAACCACCACCTTCACAAAACCCTAATTCAGCCGTCGTACTTCACAACAAAAAAAAAACACAACCACAGTACTTATTGTTGTTGTCAGATCTGCAAAACCCTAGCTGCCGTCGCTAATCAGCAACCAGTCGACGCTAATCAGTACCCTGCCGTCTCTAATCAGCAACCAATCGTCGCTAATCAGCACCCTGCCGTCTCTAATCAGCAACCAGCCGTCGCTAATCAGCAACCAGTCGTCACTAATCAGCAAGCTGCAGTCGCCAACCAAGCAGTCTCCTGCCGACATAACTTCCGGCAAACCTTGACACTCACCTTTAAGCTGACGCAACTTCCGGCAAACCTTGGCACTCACTTTAAAGCCGAAGCAACTTCCGGCAAACGACGTAACTTCCGGCTGCCGACGTAACTTCCGGCAAACCTTCACTCTTAAAACTTCTAAGGTGTGCATTCAACAAAGCCGATAACATTCGTCGGATTTGTAACAGACAACAAGATCTGCAATAGACGGTGACACTTAACAAGGGCAACGACACTACTGTTGTGACACTACAATCCTGGCCACAGGACAAACTGAAGAACAACTATGATTTTTTTTTATATTTATGTCTTTAATTTTCAAACAAAGTGAGGGAGTATTAGACAATATTATTTAGTGACTAGTTTAAGGACTAGTATTGTAACTTGGTGTTTTTTATAAACACCTGATATTGTAACCCTAAATATGATAATCTATCTAATACAATCCTAATTTCAAGGTTTAACTCCACCCACCAGGCCACCATAGTTCTTACCTGAGCCTGTCAACTTAAAGAATTGATGTTAGACATGATTTTTACTCATGAGGATGCTTGAAGCTTATGTAGTCATGTTTTCTAACGGTCAACATCTTGTGTTGACGAGTACAGAGACGTAGGAAAAAAAGAGTCAAAAATTAAATCACAACTATTTGAATAAACGCCATCCGTGGGACTCGAACCCACGACCACGTGGTTAAAAGCCACGCGCTCTACCAACTGAGCTAGAACGGCTGATGGAAACAAGAACATTCTAAATCTTTAAACCTCGAGATCAAGCTAAGTTACGTACAACTTAGGGAATTCTTTGTTCATTTTATCAGTTGAATGGTGTGATTGATTACTACTTTTCTCAAAAGACAACTATATGGTTTCTGTAATCTGGTAACTTTTCACTTTAATGATTCAAGCCTGAGTTTAAAGATTTTAGCTCGGTAAATAGATTTCGAGCTAACTCATATAGTTACAAGCTCTCGCTAGTCTTGGCTCAGCTTGAAGACTAGTCCAACATGAAACTACATAATTAAACAAAACGTACTTTAAGCATTCAGAGATGTATGAGAAACAAATAATACATGAAAGATGCAACACAATAGAAATTAGAAAGTCATTACACAAGGATTCTAGAAATACATGAACCAGGTCACCAAGTTTTAGTTTCAGGTTATCAAATATCAGTCACAAATGTACAGACAGTAGACATGCACATAATGGGCTTGAAGCAGCTCAATCCCGGGGTGGCGGTGACATATCAGCAGATCTCGACCTAGATCCTGATGGAGATCTTGATGCCGGTGACCTGTACCGTGCTCTACCTCCGTCAGATTCATGTGGGGACCTCCTGCATCATCACATCATATAGTTAGATCACCCTCATTCCAATGAATGCTGTTGTAATGATAAATTACATAAATATATATCAAACTACTAGCTCAAACATACCTATCAACGTTTGGGTCGGCATCACGATCATAACCTGGAGAATAAGACCTGCGAGCATGACCATTTTCACGCTCTAAGGGTGATCGAGGCTCTCTTCTTACAGGGGATGGAGAATAGTCTCTTCTTTTAGGAGCAGGAGAGTAGGACCTGTGAGATTACAATAATTTTACCATCTTTGATAAAATAAATAAATCCTTATTCAGAGAAAAGCTACTTTGAAAGTTGGGAATTACCTTGAATGATGATGCCTTCTAGAAGCTGGTGGATGGCGAGGGGAGCGAGATCGGGACCAAGAGCGTCCTGGTGGTTACCACATAAAACAAAGGGTAATGATTACATAACCCACAGAAAGGACACCGTAAAAGGGGCGGGCTGTTAACAAGTCAGAAACGTTTAACTTTGACATGGTCATGTAGGTTTTTATCTTAGTATCTAAGGACCTTAATATTTCTTATGAGGAGCAATTTTAATAATCCTACTTAACAGTATTTTCATATATGCCATCTAAATAATCAAGTTTCATCAATAGACAATAGTAAATAAAATAATTCAGTTAGTAAATAAAATAATTCAGTTAGTAAATAAAATAATTCAGTTAGTTGTAAGTTATAACAACCAGTTTCACTGAATAAAGAAAACAGTAATATAATGTGAAGATGATTTAAAATATAAACACTGCTTTCATGCTTGAAAATTCAATAAAACACACTGTTATAACTGGTTTAGTTCTACTATAGATTGTCAGATATGATATTATTATTGTTTTAAAAAGGTAAATGTAACATTACAAAACTTACAAAAATGCATATGGAATTTTGAACTTTGTAAAGGATATAATTGAACTTATTCCTTCTTATAGACAATTAGTGTGTCAGATGCAATTACAAAGTGTGTCAAAAAGGCCACATCTATGAGAAAACTAATATAAATTACAGTAGTGAACTTCAACCCACTCCCCTTCTAAACAGATAGGAAAAAAAAAGTATATCAACACGTTAAAAAAAAATCTGATATGTAATACATACCATGTCGCCGGCCTTCATGACCCGAGGGTCCCCTGAATATTTCAAACAGCAATATATCAGAAAACCGTAATATAAAACAATCTTAAACACGAAACCTATTGAGTATTAATTACCTAACCCTAGTTCTTCGGCGCAACTCCTCAGGCCTCTTTCTAGTTTCTGTAGCAAGAACAACAGAAATCTCCCTACCAGCAAACATCCGTCCATTCATATGATACTGCGCCTCTTCAGCATCATAAGGATCCACAAACTGCACAAATGCAAATCCACGAGGTTCCCTGCATACAACATAAACAAAACCTTCAAAAAAAACACACACGAGTATGCAAAGAATTCTTAGTAACAAGAAAAACCAATCCATCCTGCTAGTTGACCCAGGTTTTCTTATTATACCTTTCTGTGCAATTATATTCTACATGAATCTGACACAGAAGTACATGAAAGCAGCTAAGATCCAAATGGCTGACCTTTTCCACTATAGTCAAGTATGAATGGCAAAATTGCAACTTCAAAAGATGCAAATGACTTCAAAAATCTTCATATTTCTTGTAAATAATTGAACTTGAAATCAACGTTGTCCAAAAGTAAAAATTGCTTCAACTTCTTCTCAATTGTTGAAGAATCAATCTTCTTCCACATATCAAACTTCTAACAGTTTTATATAATTTCTCTGTATATTCGAACATTCTTCAATAGAACACTACTCTTGGTGGGAAAAATGTTAAGCAATGTTAAACCTTCATCAATTGTGGGGCTTGGGCTTGTTTTTAACTTCAAAGTTCAAACCAACCATACCCCCTGACAAACCAGGTCAAAACATAACTCTACATGAAAACATATATCTTTCCCTATAACCATTTCCTTTACAAGATAGATATAATAAGTTTTAACAATTCAAACATTGTTCAGGCTAAAATCAATCCTTCGAGTTATGACATTTCATTTAACAAATAAAGAACTGGATTACTATTACACACTCACCCGGTGTAATAGTTCTTCGGGAGATACACGTCTCTGACCACTCCAAACCTTTCAAAGGGCACACGAAGCTCTTCAGGCCTTATATATCGAATCAAAAAAAAACAATTAGATCATCCAACAGAAACATTTCCAATTATATTGGCAAACCATCAATAAACAAGAATGTATGAATTGTAAACAGATGGTTCACCTGCAATTCAAAGGAATATTACGAACCAAAAGGCTGCCATGATTCTGATCCTTCGGTCTCCCTCTTTCACCTCCATATCCCCTTCTGGGAGGAGGGCTTCTTGCTCGACCTCCATGGCCCCTCCGTGGAGGACTGTAGTATGGTGGACTATGTCTTCTCATGGTCCAATCTCCAACTAAACTGTATATAAAATTAACACTTCATATTTAATTTTCACATCATAGCCCAACAAAATAGAAGCCCAGATTGGGGAAATATATTGGAAGCAATTAACGTTATAATCACACTTTTGCCTTGAAAGACACGAAACTGAACCCTAAAGAGTAATCGTCGAAATAGGTAAAATTAGTATAACCACGAGCCATGAATCCATGAGAAAGCTAAAAGAAGAAGGTAATTATTGTTCGTATTGTTCGATTTGGTTGGAATTAACGACACCGAAGATCAAACGTTCGTTGGATACATTAGAAGATGATTATGAAATTAGAAATGCGAAAAGATTAAGATGTGAAATATACCTGATAGATGAGAAAGAAAGATTTGTGGATTTACAGATCCAGATGCTGGAATTGAAACTTTTGACCTAGAGCTTTGTTGGCTTCTCGCGATGAGGAAGAGAAGAACACCGGTTCGGTCGGTGTGTTTCAAAACTCATATGGAATACCGTATTTACTAAATTAAAATTTTAAGAGTAAATTAATGTTTGTATCACTCACATTTATTCAATTTAACTGGTTGTATTTTTATACTTTCAAATTCTTGAATTGCCTTCTATTCTTTTAATTTTTTTTTTTTTGTGTACATCTCTGTGGTTGACGCTGTTAAAGTACGCAGTTAAATGCATCTGTTTTTCTCTCTCTTGTAGGGGCATTTTGGTCTTTTCATTATTTCCCCCTTCTCTCTTGTAAAACCATTATAAAAAGACGTGGATATGAAAGGACCAAAATAACCCTGCAAGAGAGAGCAAAAGAGACGCATTTAACTGCGTACTTTAACGGCGTCAGCCACAAGGATGCAAACAAGGAAAAAATTAAAAGAATAGGGGGCGATTCAACGTTTTAAAACTATAGGGATGCAAATAGTTAAATTAGATAAATGTTAAGGATGTAAACGGTAATTTACTCAAATTTTAAATACTGGGCTAGGCCTTCATGATCCGATATGTTTAATAAAACTTATACCAGCATCTAGATAAATATAAATACGTCATAATGTTATTTGAAATTTAAAAGAAAACAAAACATCGCTGTGAAAACGAGCGTTAAAGAATGTGAAAATGAATTCAAAAAGAAAAATATATATTAAATTTAGTTGTATCTATTTTAAATAAAATCTATATCAATACATAGATAAAAGGTAGGTACGTTGTAATGATATATTCGAAATAAAAATTAAAAACAACATAATTTTGTAGTGAAATGAATGTTCATGAAAACGTAAACGAATTTAAAAGGTAGATTTTTTATATTTGATTAGGATTGGTTTCGAATGAAGGTTATATCAAAACATAAATAAAAAAAAAACTAAAGCAATATTTTTAAAAACATTGAATTTTATAAACTTATGAAGCGAAAAACATTAAGTCAAATACATTATTAAAATACTAAACTAATTCAGCATTAATTGATTGTCTATAGTCTTAGAAGAGATAATCACACTATGAACAAACAAATGAAGGCTCTAGCTATATGATTTGATTATTCAATCATTTGATATTTTTGTGTACCATATAACTTGATCATTCAATCACTTGATTTTTTTGTTTACTATATGACTTGATCATTCAATCAGCTGAGGATAAGCGTTTATCGTTTTTTAATGTTTTGTAGGTTATGCGAGACATTATGCACGTGTTATGCTTACAATGTTCGACTTATCGTAAATTACAATTTATGAAAGGCTAATGAATTTTCATGCCTAAAATAAGTTCACTGCCTACCTAAAGCAGAAATCAGACAAAGCTGATTAACATTTCATGCAAGTTTCATTATCTTTAAACCATCTTACTTATTTGTGCAACAAGCCAGTTGAAATTACACACTCATGACTGTACATGAACACTATGTTATCTCTTCAGTCTTTCAAACACTACCACCTCTAGAAGCCACCTGCCTCGGGCAACCAACGTTTTTGTTACCATTATGTATCCGACCCGTCTCTGTTCTACGAATATCAGACCTGTTTTGCAATTCTTGAAGTTGTTCCAACACTTTGACCAACTCATCAGCGGTGGGTCTGTGAATAGGTTCTCTCGCGAGACACTTCATTGCAAGAACTGCAGCTCTCATGGCTACATCAGCAGAGTACTGTCCGCTAATCCGCTGGTCCATTATTTGAAGAATCCTTCTTTTGCTGTTCAAATAAGGCTTCGCAAAGTCAACCAACACTTGCTCATAAGCTGGACGGTTTTTGTCAATGCATCGTCTTCCTGTCAAAATTTCTAGAAGAACCACCCCAAAACTGTAGATGTCGCTTCGTTCAGTTAAGTGACCTTCATGAAGACGAGTATTGAATTTATAAATATTCAAGCTGAAACTAATTCCCAAAATTTCAGTGCACAATAAGAGGTGTCAAAATGGGCTAATTTGATGGGCTGGGTTCACATCAAAATGGATACTTTTTAAGTCTGTGCAGAAATAGATCTGGCTGACCCACAAACCCAATTTGTTTATTTTTAATTTTCAGTTTTCAAATAGATAATGTGATAGATATGAATAAAGGGTTAGCATCATTTGAGAACTCATAAGTATCTTAAGAACCGCGAAAACTACATCAATTGCTCATATTCCTTAGATTTTATACTTTTTTACACGCAGTTGTGTATGTTTATGTATATTAAACGTCATCAAAGTAATGTTTTCACATTTTTAAAAAAATTTTATTTGTTTAGTTGCACATTTGTAGATTCGAAACTCGTTCATTTTTTTCTTTTTGAATTTCAAGAGAGGTGATTAAAAATATAATATATTTTATATAAAACATAGAAAAGGTTCTGTGTTGACTTAAGATATTTGTAAGTTCTCAAATGACACTAATACCAAGTCAATATTACTACAAAACTAATTTATGATGACAAAAATAGTTCACCTGTTGCCATGTACTCAGGGGCTGCATATCCATAAGTCCCCATGACCCTTGTGGATACATGGCTTTTCCCATCCACTGGTCCATCCTTAGCCAACCCAAAATCAGAAAGTTTTGCATTGTAGTCCTGAAAAACAAATTACAATCAAAACTAGTAATATATCAGGTAAAAACGCTAAACATACAACAAAACGCGTTATGCCAAGAAATTTAAAACATACAGAATCAATCAGGATATTCGAACACTTGAAATCGCGATATATCACTTTCGCTTCAGGGCTATGAAGATAAGCAAGCCCCTTTGCAGCACCAAGAGCAACCTTTAAACGTAGGCTCCAAGAAAGAGGTTGAAAGTAAGAACTCCCTGTTTCAAATTGAAATCACATCAATTAACAAGCTGTAGGCAGATAGATTGGATTGATGACGTAAATCTAAATTAACAATGAAAAAAATCTCACTCCTAAAAAGATGGTTTTCCAAGCTGCCACGAGACACGAACTCGTAGACAAGGAGCCTTTGGTCATCCTCTAGGCAATAACCGATTAATTGTACCAGATTTGGATGAGATAGCTGCCCTAGATAATTAATTTCAGTCTGTAACATCATTATAACAAGAAGTTAGTTTACTCAAAGTATCAGTTTCATAATCAACCTTCATAGAGTGACACTTACCAACCATTCTTGGTGACCTTGAAGACCTTCTTGGTTCAATCTTTTTACAGCAATAACAGTGCCTGTGCCAGGTCTGGCAGCAGTTAGTGATTGCTCATCTATCCAACCTTTAAACACTAAACCGAAACCGCCTTCACCCAACACACTATCGGGGCGAAAATTCCTAGTGGCTGTTTTAAGTACATTGAAACTAAATGATTTCAAATTTGCTGATTGCAAGATCTCATCTTGGCTTCGAGGGCTAGGTGGTGTTGTTGCAGATGAAACCTTAACTGTCAAACACGTTAAAAAGACAATCTTGATGTGATTATGATTAACAGTAAAAGAATCATGATCAACTCAAACAAAAAAGCAACTTTGTGGGAATCAAAAACCCAAATTAGCTGATTTGATTGTGCTTGTGATTGTGATGTACTCACCATCATGACGGGAATTTTCTATTCTCAACCGAACACTGAAGCAAGAACCCATTTGAATCTTTTATCTTTTGATTCAAATTACACGTTAAAGACTCACCCTTTTGGCTCTAAAAGGGAAGACAATGAAAGAAAATGAGTGTTATTATGCTTCTGTATGGACAGTAATGAGACTGTAAAAAGAACTCACAGTGGCATTATATCAAACAGTTGGTGGGTGTGAACATGCACTGAAAGTCCATGTGTACGGTTGGCTTCACGAGAACCTTTCTTGAGTAAAGCCAATGACAGAAGGGTTGACTTCGCCTCCATTAATTCATAACTGCAACTTGCTTTATATATGAATGGTATCTTAAACACCATCCCTAATCTTGAATTAAACAAGTCTATAATTTTCCAATTTGGAAGAGGAAATTCATTGTTTAAGACTAAAATTAAGGTGGGTAATGAAGGAATAGAAGGAAGAGTTCAATAATCGGATTATAATAGTGGCATTTTGTTTATTTGATCATTAAACCAGGAAGAAGACAAATGATCAGGGTCAACAACCTGGTTAAGGTTGAAAACCTTTCAAGATCCATTGAGTCGGGTCGCTCGCTCGGATTCCAGTTTTGGGGCATCCTTATCTGCTCAAATATCAACTAATTACTGAAATAAATAAGATTTTGATTATCAAAACAAAGAGTAAATTACAAATTTAGTCATTTAAATATGCTCAAAATTATAGATAATGTCTTTAAACTTTTACAAATACACTGAATATTTTTTATTTGAAAATTTTTAACGTTTTTTGTCTTTTTTATTAACAGCAGTTAACTTTTTCTGTTACATTTTTATAAATGTTCATTTTGCCCCTAACCCTCTAAAGGACAAAATGTGTAATTTTATGAATCTTTTATTTTATTTTTTTGTGTGCTTATTTTATCAACTTTACTTTTCATTATTTCTTTATTTTTAACCACTTTTTATTTTAAATAATTATCTTAAATATTATTAACTAGTTATTTTTAATCATTCAAATATGAGTTATGATTAGTTTTTATTATTTTAAAATATATAATAAATTACTATTCTATTTTAAAATATTTATCAGATGGCTAATATTTATTTTATAATAAAAATATATTTTAGAAAAAATCCATTTTCAATAAGATTTATATAAAAATGTTTAGAAAAAATCAAAAGATTATGTATTAAGTTTTTCTATAAAAGAAGCAAGCAGACCGGGAAAGAAATTCAAGCTTTAAGTATGCTAATAAAAAATTAAAAAATATATTGTGTGGTGTTAAAACATTATTAGCCCAATCAATTTTAGAAAAATAAAAAATAAGGTGGCAACGTAGGTCAGTTGGTTGTTTTACACATCGGGTAGTGGCTTCGATTTAACTTTTAACAATTTTCTCTCTTTTTTTTTGTAACATAGCAACCAACCCATCTAAAAGTTTACCATAGTGACAAGTGCAAACAACTGCTCTGAAGTTTTGATTAAACAAAGAACACGAATGTTATTTAATTAAATGCACTATTATTTTGGTTTTTTTAAATGGTTACTGATGGATTTTAATTATTATAAATCAAACATAAACCACTAAAAATTAAAACGGAAGCGAACTTTACAATAAGAACAATTAAAGACTTTATATATTAAGCAAAGCCTAATCATATATAAGACCTAACATAGAATAATTATAACTCATGGCCCAATTTCATACGATATTCGATGAGCTTCTAATATAATATGTAAAACAAACTGTTTGATATAGTTGAAATTTTTATACCAAAATGGTTAAAAAGCGACGATGTAACAAACCGATTACTAGTTTGATTTTTATCAAATGTGAATTAACTAAAGTAAACAAATAAAATCATTAGATAATTTAATAATCTATAAATAAAATATGAATTTAATAAAATATTTATATTAATTGATTAAAAATATTTAAGATAAGTTTTTAAAATAAAAATGTCTATAAGAGAGAAAGAAAAAAAAGTTAAGTAAAGTAAATAAACACATAAAGAAACAAAATTATATATTAGTAAAAAACTAATAGGTGTTCTTTAAATTTTTTATTAATCGGTGTTATTTAAACCTATGTATGTTTTAGTTAATGTGTTAATCAATAGTTATGTTTCATTAATTTCTGTAAATTATATTTTTAGTTTATGTAATATTTATTTTTAGAAAAAACTATTAGGTGTTCTTTAAATTTTATTTATTCTAGCAGAAAAGTACTAAACTAAATTTAACAAATAACAAAATTGTAGTATATTAAAATCAATAAATGAAACTAATTTTTTTACAATTAAAATTAATTTATTAATTATGTTTAAGATAAATTGTAAAATAAAAGTAGTGAGAAAAAAGAAAAAAAAAGTAAATAAACAAAAGAAAGAAAATATATGATTAGTATAAGTTACGTATTTTGTCCTTTAAAAGAGAAGGATAAAAATGTCATTCACCATAAACTTAACAGAAATATTTAACTTCAGTTAGTGAAAATGACGAAAAGTGTAACAATTTTTTAAATAAAGGGCATCCAGTGTACTTATCAAAGTTTTAGGATAAGATTTATAATTTTAGTAATACTTAAAGGATAATATCTGTAATTTACTCAATAATCTAACCTAATAAAACAAAGAGTCAAATTACAAATTGTGTCATTTATTAATATATAAAATTGTATGTTATGTCATTTAATTTTAATAATTACATACAATGTCCTTTATTTAAATGAATTTATGCATATATTGTCCTTTACACCAACCACCATCCAAATGCACAGTTAACTCGGTTATGTGATCCTCACATGAGTGGTATTTTTGTCATTTGCTTTTCACATCTAATATAGTAAAAAAAGTATTTTTATAAGCAATCGTTAAACCAGATTGAATGTCCAAAATAAAGTACACAATTTGCTACCGAGTGTCATTTCTTGATCGGCTTGATAAAAATATCAAATAAAAAGTATTGTTAATAAGAGGAAGTGTATTTATAAATCACAGATGATAATGCTTCTCATCTACCACGAAAAATAATAATAAATTGAATTAAGACATCAAAATTAAAATAAACAAAGTAAAAATATAGATTTAATTTAAAAAAACGTAAAGGTTTTTAAAAACTTAAAGTGGCTTAAATGGTGGAGAAGATGTTAAATGGTGGTGAAGATGATCGGTGTTGGAATATCAAAAAAAGAAAGCACTGGATTTATTGTTATTGAGCTTAAGAAGAAGATATGTTTTATCGACTTACCCAGCGCTCCGATAGCGATCTTGTAAATTTTTTCATTTAAAATTATTAATAAAACCTAAAAAAATTCTATTATCTAAGACGTGAAAAGCAAATGACAAAAATACCATTTATGTGATGAACATATAACTGAGCTAACCGTATATTTAAATGAAAGTTAGTATAAATGATAATGTGTGCAAATTTGTTCAAATACAGAACATTATATGTAATTATTAAAACTAAAGGACGTACATGCAATTTCATATATAAATAAAGGATATAATTTGTAATTTACTCTAAAAACAAACTTGTTATAATCACATAATCATTTTCTCAATTAAAAATACTAATAAGTTTTACTAATTTTAAAATAAATTTAATTACTAGATAATTATTGGTATAACTAAAATACTTCAAAAAGTATAAAGAGGTTTTATGTATATTATGAAAAATATTTATTATTTTTTTCTATATTATTCTTTATAAATTAAATATGTTTGTTATATATAATAATTTTATTGATATGTTATCTATAACAAATATTAGATTACACGTATCTATAATTTATTATGTAATTTTTTTATTCAACCTGTGTGACATGTAAGTGTCTTTTTTAACGGCAAGTTAGTGGTTAATTGTTAATATCATCAAGTTAGTAATATCCGTCAATTATAAAATTTAAATATTTAATTTTTAAACGAATCAAAACTTCTCATCTTCTCTTTCTCTTTGATCACTAAGCCAAAGGATTACTATTATTTGATTGTAAGATATAAGTATCTAATCGAAATATATTACGATGATGATAATGATAAGGGGTGACGTTGATTTCAAGTTTTGGAAGACTGAAAAAATATATATATAAAATAAAAATCAACAGCCTACGTTAAATATGAGAAAAAAAATGGAAAATTAATATTTTGTTTAAGCCATTAATACATTTACAATTTAGAAAAGACCGCTATTTTAATCATCAGTTATCATTTATCATTTATAAATAATATATTCTTATTATTGATTTATTAAGTAATAATCTATTTAAAACTGTAGTACATATGAGATAAATTTGTTTACTGTAGAAGACTTTATAGTTAGGATTTTTCTTTAGTAAATTGATACCAAAACATGAAAATATCAGGGTACTATAATATTGTTTTGTTTTTTTAAACTGAATTGTATGGTAATATAATTTTGTATTTGCGTTTTTTCCTTCTTTCCCAATTCATCAAGGCATCGAGTGAGACGCCAACCCTTACAGGCTTCTCCTTTCCTATTATCTTCACATCATACGGGTTTTTTCATGGTTGGCTTCATGTCCTTGCGTTAAGGTGATTTTATAAGAAAAAAGTCACAATTCTTTTTTCTCTATGAAACTATATAGATGAAATTATAAACATGACTGTACAAAGCTTTCCGAATTGACTTTTCTCATTGTTTTATAAACTATACAGATGAAAATTATAAACTATGAAATTATTTCTCATTGTTTTAAATTTTATATCATTGTTTGTTTATAATGAAGTTTAAAATTGTAAACTTGCATGAAAAAGACCACGACACCGAAATATTGTTGACTTTTCTCCATGAGTCACTTGACTACAACTCACCAACTGTTGATTAATTTATTCAATCTCTTTCTAATTTTATAAGAAGCTTGCAATTTGACTTAAATATATGAATTTCAGTTTGTATCTATACTTCTCAAATGTGCGCAGGCTGTATCAATGCATCCAAATTCCACATTCACATCTCAAACATGTGTAAAAAACGAAAAAATTCGTCAATAAACAAACTTTATATATCGAGCTTTGTTGGTATTACGAATACAACCAGGTTAAATAAGTGTTTATATAAATATAAACAAATCTTAGGAATGACAAGTTTCTAGTTGTCACTACATATGAATAACAAATCATTACGTAATTAACAAGCTTAAGGAATGAGCAAAGTCCGAAACAAGCTCGAGCATGTGACATTTTTATAATACAAAAAAAAAAATAGCATAACTTAAGTTTTCAATAAAACTAGATTGTAACCCGTGCTTCGTAGCGGGTATGCAAGCGAGGCTATCACTTTTTCATACTTATAGTTGCAAATCACAGTTGTATATTTTAAAAAACGATACAAAGAAGGTGATGTTAATGTTTGTAACATTCAAATAATAGAAAATTAAAATCTCCTATTTAAGACAAACTCAAACTTCAGTTAAAATTTCATGTCTCACGAAATATATAATAAATCCTAATATTTTAAATAAAAGAAATGAAAACATAAAAAGAAATAAAAATTAATGTGGCAATACTTCATAATATATATAATTTATGTGATAAGAGTGAAAACCCTGTAATGTTTATTTCATACTTTATGTAAGATATAATCATAAGTTTTAAGAACATATGAAAAGCATTTACTCTTATATATTTAATAAATTTAAATATATTTAATGGTCAACATAAAATGACAGCTAATGGGCACCTAAAATATAATAAACTAAAAAAAGAAGGATGTGAGTGACCGAGGTATATCACCTACATGTAACAATATTTTATGTAGAAAAAATTATACCTTGTTTGCTTTACAAACCTCAGTAGATCCCTTTGTAAATTGTATATATGTTATAATTATATTAACATAAATGAAACATATGACATATAATAAATGAGTTGCGCCTAAAATGAGCTCAGTATTGAGAAATTACTTTCGGGCTAAACTCAAGCTATAACTTTTTTAAGCTTAAGAGTAATGGTTACGAGCTATAACTTTTTTAAATTAAATGAGTAATGGTTAAGTATAGACAAGCTTAGTTTTTTTTCATCTCGTTTACACATATATAGCAGTATTATTTGCTAATTTGCTATGCTTTTAGGAAAACAAAAAGAAATTACCTTAGTTTTAAGATGTAAAATCATCCTTATTGTGTTTGTATGTGTATGTGTAATATTTTATTTTGACATGAGTGTTTGTGTACGTACAAGTGTTTAATTTCGTGACTTTGATCTCTAAATACGTAGTTGTTCGTGTGTCAGGGAGTTAAATCATTCCTTGTACTACTCCTTGTTTGATTGTCTTTATGCGTTTCAATTAGCATGTGTGTTTGTTTCGGGTAAGTCCTTGATTGTACTTGTGTATTTCTATTAGATGTGCATATGTTCTTTGTCGAAATGAATACATAACTTTAATACACTAGTACACCACGCGTTCTATTAGAAAGCAATGACGTTAATATCCTATTAATAAAAATTAAAAGAAAAAAAAGACAAAGAACCTCTTTTAGTTCTATGCATATATAACACAATTATAGTTACTTAACAAGCACAAGCCTAGTTAATTTTTCTTTTCTTTTTTATGTAACAATATATTCGTTTTCTATTTAGAATAAAATAAAATAAAGAAAGTACGGAGCATCTTTAATTTCTTTTATTCTCAATATTTTCTACTTCAATAAAAAAACAAGGCATAACATATAATTTTATATGTCTCGTTCGAAGGTATGACATAATATGCTGACATTATGTTTTGGCATACACCACATCAAGAATACCCTTTGACAACTCAAAGTGGTACGGACGTATAATTCAAAATTGCTTCAACAAACCAATCAATTTATTTGACATTATCAAATCTGTTTGTTTGCACAACCTGCCCACATGAATTTATAATATACTAAATTCTCTCAGCTTGAATGTTGATTTTATATATTTTAATATAAAATAAAACAATTAGCTTAATTCTTTTAAAATACGTCTTTATGAATTGATGGTCATGTTAGATGCTTATATTACTAGTTTTCATTCAAAGTTTTCATCTCGCATAAAAATGTTTAAGGTGTTAGATCAGTAAATAAGTAGTGAAATTCAAAGAGTTAAATGAACTTAAAATATTTTTATCTGATAAAGTCCGTAAGGTTAGTTTATATTTTGTTAAAATTCAAAACGTATTTGATGTAAATAAAAACGGCATTATTTCCATAGCCACCAAGTTTCAAACATAAAGAGACACATGGACGTCACATATAATTATTTAGATACATACCTTCTCACTGTCGCCAACACCACCTCACGTGTTCGCTTTCACTAGTCTAGAAACTTACAAAACTAATTAAACCGTTACTAAACTATTTATATCGTTTGACATAACATCTTTACACTTCATTCAGCATAAAGCGTTATGGTGTCCTACTTTTGGTCCTATCGGTTAGTTGTGTTAAAAAACATCAGAATCCGAAAATCCGATCAAAAAACCCGAATCCGAAATATCCGAATTTCGGATATCTGAAAATTCGGATTCGGATAATGATTTTCAAAAGTTTCGGATATCTGATTATCCGAAAACTATTGTTTTTATTTTTTTTTAAATTTTAGACATATTTTTACTTTAGATTGAGACTTTTTAGTATTTATTGGGACTTTATGGTATGAGTTAGTTTTTTATATTATTTTTATAATAGCATATGTCTAATTATTGTAAAAAAGTAAAAAATAAAAAATGAATTTCGGATATCCGAATCACTATCCGTATCCGTGTCCAAAATTTCGAAATTTCGGATATCCGACTTTAAACACCCTTACTATTGGTTAGGGACAAATCGAGATAATCCCTAAGGGGGGTCATATGACAACCAAAACCTTGAATTGAATTTGATTACTTGTTAGGAAGTTAAAATGTTAGCTTCATTGTTATATTTTTAATTAAAATTAAAGATTGTTACAGAGATTGTTTTGGTAAATGGTAATAACCCTGATTAATTTCGGTGATTTGTTGGTGCCAATGTTTGTAACCCAAAGTCTTTTATTTGGGCCTCTATGTGGGCTTCATATTATTCTCCATTTCGGATCGCTTTTTCAATAATATGAAACGGAGATCTATGAAACCCGCGGTTTATACTACTGCTTCCCTCCAATTCCCCTTTCATCTGCAAAATCATCAGAGCTTCTTCATCTCATTTTGTCATCGATTTCCCTTGGTAAGCCCTAATTATCGTCTTCTAGGCAATTAAGCCCTAATTTCATTACTAATTGCTGCTGTATCGTCATTTTTGAGGTCATTTAACAACCACCCTAGATGTTTGATATTAGTTTGAGATTCTTATATAAGTTGATTATTTTATGTTAATGAGTACATTGTAACCAAAAACAAGAGTTCTAAGTTGACTAGATCTTCTTCACAACCGGAAACCCCTGGATCTGTTCGTAACTTGTTAAATTCCCATTTCTTTCAGTTGTTTTGTTTCATTTATTATAATAACTCGTTAATAAACTAGGATATCTACGTTTTCCTTTTAAGTTTTGTATTAGTAGGGTTTAACCAGACAATTAAGATTTGTTATAGAAAACTCAAGCTAAAGCCTATCATTTTTGTTTGGTTTACTTGATCAATTTTTAGGTTTCTGCGTACTTTGTTGTTGTTCAATACAAATGAAATTGTAGCCCTTGAACAGATTGAAAAGTCTAATTCATACATATACCCATACCAAGCCATCTTATTTAAACTATAGTTGAAACTTGAATAAAGTCCGATTTTCTTGCCAATGCTCTTGTATTCACTCATTTCTTTTATTCATACAATCATCCTTAGATTGATCCACTAGAGTTCTGCATACTAACTGTGTACACGCTGTTAACAGCTCTAGATTTGTTGAAGTTTGATCTGAAATATGTCTGGCCAATCGGACCCTCGTGGTTCTACGTTTTCTGCTGCTGAGGTAATTTAAATTGTTATTAAAATAATTGGTTTTATATGGAGCTTCAGCTTTTTTAAGTGACTAATGAAATTTGGATTGAATCATTCAGTTGGAGTTTTTAGCAGAAGATGAAATGATCGAGATAGTTCCAAACCTAAGAATAAAGCCTCTTAGTTTGATCTGTGTAATGTTGCTTCCCTTTTTGTTGTTTACTACTTTATGACTTCATTCAGTAATTTTTTTGTAAACTTACAGATGTTTCAACATCTCTTATAGTTTTGATGTATTGTTAACGTTTGTTGATGTTGTGATTTTATTCATATAATTGGCAGGGTGATTTTGGCCCGTTTCAGCCACAAATACCTACTCAAGTCCCAATATGGTTGGCTGTGGCTTTGAAAAAGAGAGGGAAATGCACTATTCGCCCTCCAGATTGGATGTCTGTTGGTAAATGTTTACTTTATGGATTTAAACACTCAAATTCTAGGTTATGATGCTATTTCTGTCAGCTGATGATGTAATCTGAAGTCCTATTTCTGGAAAATGAACAAACATGTTCATTAAAATATTTAGATATTCTGAAGCAGGCTGTAACATTTAGTCATACTCAGTTGTGGCTGTAGCATTTTAAGCTGTTGAAATTAGTTCTTTATAAAAGTACTGCATCATAATAATAAAGTATACAATGTTTCACCTTGTGGTTCACATAATTTAGTGACAATTCTACTTTTTGTATGATGTATCAAGCAGAACAATATATGCATCCACTTAATTATTGGTTAAGATTTAAGAAATAGAGTGTTGCTTATTTGTCTGATTAGTAACCAGTTTCTTACTGAATTTTTCCTTTTCACACTAGAAAAACTGACTCAGGTTTTGGAGGCAGAGCGTGACTCAGCAAGTTCTTTTGAAGCATTGCCATTTCATTATGTTGAGATCTCAAGGCTTCTTTTTGACCAGTGAGTGGGTTTTACACGTTTATCTACTTATTATGCTTTAGCAGCTTGCTATTGAAAAAGCTCGTTAACAAGCTGTCATTGATGCAGTGCTCGTGATGACATCCCTGAAGTATATATGGTTAGTCTAAAGATCCTTGTGGGAAAATACCGATTATGAAACCCCTTTATTAATCAGAAGCTTAAAATGTTTGATAGGTAAGATCCCTTATTGAAGACATCAAAGATGTACGGTTTCACAAAATTGGCACCGGCTTGGAGAAGCTTTCATCTCGGACCTATGCAATGAAGGTATAATAGTTTGGTCATGTCTCACATTCAAAATATGCACTTAAATAGCATAAAATATATGGTGAAGTAAATTGAGAGTTGAAACAACCATTGCTTTTTATTGCGAGGATATTTAATAACTACTCAAAAAGGATTACTGTTTTTAACCAATTTTCAGACGATGCGAAAGTCATAAAACCTAAGTTATTTTAGATGAAGCATAAAGTTTTGATTGATAGCAAAATCGCTTTATCAAAAACAGCATTAACAGTTGATAACTGATCAACAACTACTTGCAAGTTTCTAAAGAGGTGACTAGTAGTTTTTACTAACCCATGTCATACATCTCACAGACTAGTGGTGGCATAATGGGTCAATTGGGTATCTGGTCAATACTTTTGGAACAGGCCAAGTTGGGTTGGCACAAACACTTTGTGTATAGTTTTTTATCCTATTTAATAATTAGGTTGTCAATATGATAACAAAAATGATATTTTGTCAGTAACACTATGATAACAAAAATTATATTTAATAATTAGGCCGTCAGTAACATGATTTTGGAAATTTTATGCACTAAAAATACACTTTGAACGACTTCAATTTGGTTGATCTGTCTCATATTAAGCCTCTTGATCTGTTAAGAGGTAAAATACTACCCAAATATACCATTTAAAAGTAAATAGGTTGAACTTGCCATGCTCTAATTTCTATATGAATTAAGCAAATACTGACATGAGGCCTCTTCAGGGATGTCTATGTTGACTCTCATGTAGCATTTTTTACAAATTTATCTTTTTCTTTGCTTATATTTAACATTGAATTTGCAGCTAAATTTGTCGGCAATGGAAGTAAATGTAATACGACCATTTGTTACGGGAAGTCTAGAAACATTTTACCAACTTACCGCTCCAGAGATTATTCAAGAATCAGAGAGACAGGAATACAGACGCCCCCAAACAGCTGATCGGGACCTAGGGTAAGCTTTTCTATGTGACCAAAACATTTACATGTTCATATCATATATATACACACATGTGCCAAGTATTCAACCATTTCTCTTTTTTCCCAGCGTGAATTGAGACGGTAAACGGCCTCAATGACATGAATGTCTTTCAACTTACCTGCATATTCATCAGAAGTGATTCCTCAAACTCCTTTTCCATTCACAAGAAGAGAGTGTATCCCTTTAATTTCTCAGTCAAATTACTTTATATGAATTGTTGCTTTGAACCTTATCTTGTTTGGTTCGTTTATAATTGTCTGCAAATATTCCAAATTATGCAACATGTGCATAAGATGTCCTCTTGTAGGTCTGTACTTTGAATTCCCAGTAATCTTGTGACTTGTGAGAATCTTGTTCATGCATGAGTGCATGACTTGTAGAGTGTTTCTTAGTTTCTACTTGCTGGTTTAACAAATAACTGTTAAAGTGTTAATCAATATGATTTAGAAGCCATCATAAAAGATAGTATACTTACAATTGTCAAACTGATATCATTGGAGTGCAATTTTATCATTTTATCATCTCCATCAATGGTACAAGTTTAAATCATGCACAAAATGAAATTGAACTAGCTGCTATGTGTTTAACAAGATTGTATCTAATAGGATCCTTTAATTACCATGTTAACATATAATATGTTTAGTGGTATGTCAAGTCCTTGAATGCATCTTTTTGTAGCCCAAAGCTTGGTTGCTAGCAACCTTTCTGGTTTTTTAAGCTAGTATAGGCTATAGGGTCGACCCAAAATTAGCTTTTACATCTAACATGTTGGCTTTTAGAAACTGAAATTTTTTATTTTTTTCATATCATACGAGATTTGTGACAGACAAATAACAAGTATCATGATCCGGGTCAAGGATGTTTTATGGGTTAACCTATACTTTTAAAACCCAATCTGCATAATCTAAGATTTGAGCATTTGGAGGGCTGCTCTTCTGTCTTGTTAGTTTCCTTGATAATAAACATGCCATTTGCTGTTATTCTGTAATTGCTGTACTTAGATTCAAGTGAGGTTAGATATTCTAACTAACTTTTTCTTATCTGGTATAAAAGGTTTGTTTTCATAATAAATAACGTTTCTATCACAACTACTTGTACTAAATTATATATGCTGTTCTTTCTTAATTTAAAATTTGTGCAATATCATATTGTAATGACCTGTTTCAGGTTAATAACATGTGGGTGAAGCTTATATATAAAGAGGTCAACTAGCAGCCCATGTGTGCGAATGTTTAGTCCTTGTTTACATGTTTAATCCATGGTTTTGGACCTAGTTGTCACATATTTTAGATTTTAATGTTGTTTTTTTAATCATTGTTGGAGATGAGGTTTTAAAACCTGACATATGCACGAGACAAATTAACTGGGCCATAGGTGTGGAATATAGTTGGGAAATAATGATTTAGTTAAAAAGAAAAAACTAGAACCTAAATCAAATTATAAAATATTAGATTCTTGACTAAACGGCTTTATATCAAAAGATATGGTGAACTTGGCAAACCTTGAAAGTTGCACTATGATTATATCATCATGAGCAAGTTTTTGTCGGTTGAAAAGGACAATTTGTGTTTTAATTAGTATTGATAAATAATTAAAGATAAATTGAATTTTAATAATCTAAATTTTTACTTGTTGATTAATAATAATTCATATTATCAATTTGGCTGTTAACACTCTCAACTTTCACTTTTATTACCAACAATAATCCAATTGACATATTTTTAAAATTTTATGCTCGATTTGTATTTATTTTAGTCTCAATTTAACTTGTATGTTTCTTTTATTTCATTCATAATTATTGTTGTAAACCGAATCGAGTTCAAATCGAGCGTAAAAATTTGAAAATTATGTCGCTAAGATTGTTGTTGGTAATAAAATGAAAGTTGGGAGTGTTAACTGTCAAATTGATAGTATGGATTATTATCGGTCAATAGGTAATAGTTTGGATTATTAAAATCCAATTTTTCATAATTAAATATACAAGATGTTTATGGTGTTTTTAGTTGTTTTGTGATGATAAAAATATGTGTCTTCGTTTGGTTTGTAGAATTTATCATGATTAAAATTGATATCACTTCTTTGGAAAATTTGTTTGTTTGGTCATAGAGGGAATTGGGATTTGAATTACTTTCTTGATCTCAACCTAACCACTTCAAGAGTTCCTTCTTAATGAAGTGTCAAATTCTAAATTATTTCATGTAATTTGACTAACATACCTTCAAATATATCCAGTCAATGCTTTCTCACCATCAATTTTCATCTTTTTCCACTTTTAGTCGTTCTTTTTTTATTGATCTGTATTGGAGTGACATATATCATTGTTATGCCATGCTAACTTGTGGGTTATGTTCTATCAAACAAAGTATCAGATTGTATTCTTTGGTAACCCTTAATGTGAGGCCATGAGGAAATGTGTGTTTGGTGTTTGAGTTGCATTTGTTTGTTTCACTCGTACTTTTAGATTTGTTTGCAAAAATTTTTTTATACTCGTATCTCTTAGCTACTCGTGAGATTGTTTTCATATGGGCTAGGTAGAGTGAAATAAGGTGAAATAAGTGATGTAACGTCTATGTGGTGCTAAATGAGATTAAGAGTACAACCAAGACCTAAGTTCTTCAATCAATAACTTTTTTTTTTTGATCAATATATTAATTAATGAAAGCCTATAAGTTGGGTTTATGCAATAATTATTAGTACTAAGATAAGTATCAACATTAAGATAATTAAAATAATGTTTTTCTTTTACTTTAGTTTATGTACTTGGAACTCGAAGCAGCCATGAATGCACAAGTTGCAAAATCTTTGCTTGGAAAGAATAGCATGCAGCCCAAATGATATGAAGACGATTGATCTGGACATCTAACAATATTCTATATATTTTGTCATGATGTTGTTGCTATAAAGTATATAAAGAGACATAAGTCATCATGTCAAAACCCCATCAATTAGTTTAGAACATTCACAATTCATCCCTCATCCTCATTTTTAAAATTACATTAAAAACTTCTATTTTTCTATCTCATTTTCAATTAAATAATATTTTTTATACTTTTATCATTATATTTTCTCTCTCATCCACTCACAACCACTTTTAAAAATATTAAAAAATTTACGGGGGTTGTACCGTGATTCCCCAAATATGAGAAATCACGGTACAACCCCCATAAATTTTCTTTCTCCTTCACTCACAAACATCCTTTATATTATGAGGCACTCACTCACATAAAATAAGGAACGGGCTGTGAATGTTCTTAGTACGATAAACAAATTATTGCTTCTTTTCAAGAACAAATTAATTTTTAAAAAATTAGGTTTATACATAAAGTTTTGACCTTTTAACTTGTTTATTTATGATTTTAATTACTACATGTTTTTTATGTCAGCAACTTGACTAATATAATAAAAGTTAAGTAGTTAACTATACTTCCTTATTTTAAAAACAAATACCCAACATAATGTTAGATTTTTTTATACTAATCTACGTATTATTCTTTATCATAAAAGCACTTGATGACTGGTTACTAACTAGTTGCAAGTTAGCTGGTGGTTTTACTAATTCTATGTCCACGCTAGCCATTACATACTAGAGGTGACAAAATGTACATATATTTTAGAATAGACTAAACACTTTTTTATGAGCTTTTCAGTTTTTATGTAAATAACAAGGCTGACAAATATGATTGTAAAAATTATATGTTTAAGTAAAGATGTAATCTGTCTAATGACATGATTTAAGAAATTTTATTCATTAAAATTATTAGTTGACATGTTTCCTTCTAAGTCTTTATATGTCTAAGAAAACTTAATACAACTGAAATCCACCACTTGAAAATGAATGAGATGTAGAGTTCACGTTAATTAGTTGCTAGCTTAATAACAATACTTGATCTAGTGGCTAAAAATGACAGCTAAATTAGGTATTCAAGAAGCCATGATATTAGTTAGCAAGTATATTAACAACCGTCACATGAAATGTGCATGTAGACTGTATACGTCATTTATCACGTCCACCGTGATAGTAGACCAGAAATAGGGCTTGGTGAAAATGTAATTCTGGCTTTAAAAGATATTGAACTATTTGATCATGTTTTTATCAAGATTGTTTTTAAATGCTAATAGGATCCTTCCATGTGAATATTTTATGTGTTTTGTGGTATGTTAAGTCCTCAAAAGCATCTTTTGATGCCTAAAATTCGGCTGCTAGCAAAATTTCTTGTCCTTAAGCTATTACAGGATATAGGGTCGGCCAATTAAAAACTAGTTGTTAGATCTCACATGTTGGTTTCCAGAAAACGAAAAATTACGCTTCGTTTGTTTTTTCATATTATTGTATATAAAAGGTGTGTGTCAAACAAATAAAAAGTGTCATGAAGCTACGGGGTCAAAGATGTCTTATGGGTTAACCTATTTTCCTAAATGCTCATGTGTAAAAGTTAGATTTGAGCATTTGGAGGGTTTGCCCTTGTTATCTTGTTAGGTTAGCCGATGATAAACATTGCCATTTGTCCTTCCGCCATCGGATTTATAAAACGTGACCTATCCTTCTCCGGGTAATATATATATATAATAATAATAATAACATGCGGGGGAACTTTATTATATATGAAGAGGTCATCTAGCAACAACCCATGTGTGCGAATGTTTAATCTAATTAGTTACATGTTTAATCGATGGTTTTGGACCTAATTGTCACACATATTACATCCAAATGGTACTTTGCCATCAACTTTTTTAATCATACTTGTTGGAGATAAAAGGTTTAAGAAACCTGACATATGCACATTACAAATTAACTGGGCCACAGATGTCAAAGATAGTTGCAAAAAATAATATTGATTTTTACTTATAAAGGAAAAAGTTATGCATGGTGCCACAATTATTGGATTGGCATAGCAACCATTAAGTCACGAGTATAATATTACATGCATGCACCAATTATCCAATTCATACTTGAGTCCACATTAAAAGTTTTATTGCAAATTATAATATAAATTATTCCAAAATGTCGGTGCCTATAGAAACTTCTATGCTTTCATATATCAACCACCTAATTTTTATAAATTTACATACAAGTCCTCACGTATTATTCTCTTTATTACACACATTGACACACACTCCCTCACACATTACAACATAATCTCTCTCATCTTTTTCTCTCAAACGAAGATGAAAATGGTATCAATCTATTAAAATTAGTTGATGAGATCAAAGTAGAAAAACAAAACATTTTTATTATAACATTTTTAATGATTTGAAAAGAGAAAAAAATAAGAAAGCTTTGTCACCAACACCATCGTAAGCCACCACTATCTCCACCGACACCATCATCTCCTGCTATGTCCAACGACACGAACACCTTTGCAAAGCCGTGCCACCATCTTCGCCGTCGAACGTCGGATCTGCGCGTGGTGGCTGTGAGCAGCGAAGCAGGTTTAAGGGAGGAAGTGGAGAAACCTTAGTTGACGGTCGATGTGGGGGATGGAGGCACATGATTTTGCTACAATTGTTGACGTGGTCGGTTTAGCCGACGACGAGTCACGAGTGGTTGAAGGTGAGTGGCAAAAGGGTGAAACACCGATGGTGGTGGATGGCCTGCAAGTGGCGGAGGAAATGTGTGTATGAAGAGAATAGAAAGAGTTAAGGAGGGTGGGGTTGGTGGCCTACCATTTATTTTTTAACCATAAACTCAAAGGAACATTGAATATAAGTGGACTGAATTGAAACCAAACGATTTATTAATTACTAGTTTTAGTAAACCCCTGTATTACACCGGTTTAATAAATAAACTATTAAATATAATGAATATTTATTAATTATAAAATAATATTTAAGAAAAGTTACGATTAAAATTACGGATGAATAAGGACTATAAGTAATAAACAATGTTATAATTTTTTTAACTTTGTTTTTAATTTTGTTTTCTCAAGAGAAAAAAATTAAACATTTCGTTTCAAAACAAATTGTGTTAATTAAAAATATCATTTTTAAAAATTTTCTTTATTCTTTTTGGTTTATAAAAAATTTACTTTTTAAAAACATCAACTTTAAAATTTTCTTTATTATAAAAGTTTATTTTATAAAAATTTGTTTCCTTAAAAATAAATAATAAAAAGATCTCTTTCTTAATTTATTAAAAAATATTTTTAATCTTAAAACGAGTTAAATTATTTTTAGATATTAATGTAATTATTTAATAGGAGAGAGAAACAGAAAAATTTTGGTAAAGATGAATGTGGTGGTGCCAAGTGTCCTTTTTAATTACTCTCTTATTATAGTAGGGAGATTTATTATTTAATGTAACAAATTATTAGTGATTTTAGATATATTTTATATTTAAAAACAACTATGAACTTTAGTTTATAAACACCTCATATATATATATATATATATATATATATATATATATATATATATATATATATTATACTATTAAATGTACATATTTACTTTCAAAATTTTATTTTTCTTCGGTTGGCTACTAATCTTTGAAAACTTACGAAAAATGGTCACTTCATTTTGTTATTATTTAACTAAGTTTTTTGTTTTCAAAATATCCAGATTATGATTATAGTGATGTTTCCAGGTGCTCAACGATCGTCACCTTTTTCAAAATTGTTGGTTGAACGATATTAGAGATTGGGAGAATAAAAGACGAATCAATAAATGGTGAGTCGGTCAAATAGGGTTAGCCACTGTTTATCACACTAGAACGGATAGATCGATTGGTGTTCATTGACCATGATGGGAGAGTCAGAGAGGAGGAGGTAGATTAGAATATTAGACGAGAAAAATAATCATTATGTTACAAAAAAACCCCGCGGCAACGCGGGGGTTTATATTCTAGTTATTAGTTATTTTTCATCAAAAATAATAAAATTTCATCAAAACTTCTTTATTTTTAAAGAAATGGTGGGGCTGGCAACCTTCAAAGTTGCACCATGATTATATAATCATGGAATCATGGGCATATTATCGTCACTATCAAAAAAAAAAAAAACATTTTGTATTTTCATTTGTACCGAAAACATATATGAGATGGTTATTGTGTTTCTAGATTTTTTCATTTGCATGATGAAACATTACCGCTTGTTTGTTTCATGAATAGAAGTTAAATTTGAAATAAAAAACTGAGTTTGGTTGATCGTAAAAGAGATTGAAACTGAAATTCATTCGGACGAATTTCCTTCAAGTAAGAGTGCAACAATTTTTCAATATTCCGATAGAATATCTAAATTCCAAGGTAATTCAAGTAATACTTTATCACCGTCGTATTACAATTCTCATTTTCCATTTTAATTGTTATTTTTTCCTTAATAGTAGCTTATAATCTATTTTTAAATTAACCATTTATATTTATATCTTGAAGACTACAAGGTTTGAAAAACCCAATCTCTTGAACAGAATGAAGGCATATTATAATCAAGATGTCCCATTGGGACCGTTCTTCTTTTCTTATAAATCTTCATTAGTTTGAAATCCATCATTGTTGAGACATGCTATCTTGCCGGTTATGTTAAAGATTCACATCTCACAAAGTATTAGACTTAGGAGTTGTTTAGTAGCCTGTAAATGATCATTAACATGCTAAATTTTAGTGGTTTATAGTCTCTGTTAATAGATAATCTTTAATGGTTTTCTTTTAATCATTCAAACTTAAGATTGTCTTTTAACAACTAAAAAACTATTAACCATTAAGAATTAACATTTTAATAATCATTAAAAGGTTACCAAACAACCTTTAGTGTTACCTAACTACTTTTTTTCTTGGTATTTCTACTTGAGCTGCTATAACTCTATAAGTATGTAAACAAAATATGCTTTCTTAAATCTATATCCAATTAATACTTTCATTTTTTTTTGTATAATCATACAAAGGAGACACTTTCTTACAAACAAAATGATTAGAGTCTACCATAATTTCCAATTATTAAGTCACCTGCACCTTATTCCTTTTCTATACCATCCCTTTCTGGCAGTATTGAGATGTCATATTCATACACTATTATATGCATTTTATCAATACACAAACACTATTGTGTTGATAAAGTCATAAAACTTGTTATATCATATAGAATTTTGCCGATTAAATAACATTAATCTTCATTATTTTAAGGCTGAAAATTGTCCGTCCACTACACGTCAAAGGATAAATAATTAGTTTTATAATTAAGACAATTATGAATTGAATCTTTGGATTCATCTAAATATAAACAAATTTGATTCGATACTAATATGATAGATCTTGACATTTAACCATTAGTTATAAATTTTCTGCCAAGTTGTTACTCATCATGTCCACATCACAATAACTATTACTATAACTAATATTATTCTCTTACCAAACATATTATTAGTTTTAGGTATTATGAATTTATGATTGTATTATTCAGTTGTTAGCTTTATTATAAAAAATAAGTCTACACAATTTTGATATCATAGTTCCATGACATTATTATGATTACCCACTAAGCCCTCCAACCTTGAGTTTGTTTCTTAATAATTTAATGAAAACCTAATACGTCGAGTTTTTGCATTAACTATTAGTATTAAGATAGTACGTTATCAATCAACATTAAGATAGTTATATAATCCTTTCTTACTTGAGTTTATGTACTTGGAACTTAGAAGCATTCATGAATGAACAAGTTGCAAAATCTTTGCTTAGAAAAAAATAACATGTTGCCAAATGATATGAAGACGACTGATCGGGACATCTAACTACATTCTAGATATTTTGTCATGATGATGTTGCGTAAAAAGTATATAAAAAGACATACAAGTCATTGTGTCAAAATCCTTTAATTTTTTTAGCATGATTAAAACAAAAACTATAGCTTGTTTTTAGAAAAGAAATTATTCATTAAGACTAATTTCTTAACTATTCTTCTATTTAATTCACTCTATTTTTTTACAAGTTAGCCAATTGACTTGTGACGTTCTTTTTTGGGTTTAATACTATAAAAATTAATATAGTTTATTAGTTTTTATGAGAAAATCTGTCAAACTAATTTTGTTAAATTAAACCCTTAATTTTTAAAAACATACGTAAAAACCCAAAACTAATTAAATGTGTGTGTTTTTGTGGTTCCAAACAATCATTTTTTTATTATTATTTTTGAGCAACAAGTTTTATTGTTCGAGTATATTGTATATATTACTAAATAATCTATAGTAACTATAAACGGGTTAGCAACTACAATCTCAAAGTTAAAAATCATATGAAAATTTATTTCAATTGTTTTAATATATATATATATATATATATATATATATATATATATATATATATATATATATATATATATATATATATATATATATATATGATACATATTTGTATATACAAACTAAAAGTTTTTTATAAATAAATCATTAATAACGTTTTAGATTTGTCCTCGTAATAGCATTCACAATCAATTCTCCATTTTCATTCTTATAATTACATTATTAACATCTATTTTTCTCTTTTATTTTTAATTAAATTATATTTTTTAATACTTTTATTATTAATTTTTCTCTCATATACTCACAACCCATATATTTTTTTTCTCCTTCACTCACAACCATCCTTTATAATATAAAACACTGACTTACAAAAAAATAAGATATAGGTTGTGAATGCTCTAATAAATTGGTTTTTTGAAATCACCCACAAATTATAAATAATCTTATAGTTTAAAGAAATGTCATTTGACGTAACATGCTGTGTTTATTATTATTCTCAAATAGATGACGTGTTATCTGGAAATTATCAAGTGCTAAATAATAGGAGAAAATAATACTATACAACTATTATTACGCGTAGAAAGATCACATGTTTTGTGAAGTGTCCATTAAAGAAGCGGTGACCCTGTGGATCACGTCACCTCCGTGCTTCCTTCCCGTCTCAATCGCACATTGTCTCTTTTGCCCCTCTTCTTTCAATTATTACTGTTTATTTTATATTTTAGTATCTGTTTTAAATTTATTATAATATCAACCTTGATAACCAAAACAGAAATATGTTCTTTAATACGAGCCACATTTATATATTTTCAGCAATACATGATGACTCAATACAATGATAACACCGATGGGAAGCTATTGCACTCTTTTATAATATCATCCATACGACTTACTTGAAAAATAAACATGTTAGTTTTGTTTTAAGTTCTGATACGATCCATAGTTTTATTCTTAAAAGTACAATATCATATATTAGGTTGGCTATATAAAATAATAAGTTATTTTTATATTCTTTTGGATATTTTTACTTGATTGTAAACCCTAAAATATTCAATTTTATGTATTAAAATGGTATTTTGCTTAGCATTTTACTTTAAAGTACATAGTTTGATATGCTTTAATTTTTGGATCTTGAAATATATGTTATATTTTATATATTTTCTTAGAACGGCTCATAATATTCACTTTCAAAACTTTAACTCTTAATCTCTAGCATAAAACCATACACCTTACCATTCCGATTGTCCCTTTAAAACGTTCGGTATATTCATATACATATGATTTTTAAAATTCTTATTTATGGGTTCATAATTTATCCCGTTGAAATAATTGTTGCCAGAGAAAAAATACATCTAGTTCACTCAATATTTTTTTAATACCTAAGTATTAATTTTCAACCTCATATGAATAATATAGGTCAATAATAAAACAGAACAAATCTTTCTTTTTTTTTAACTATTTTTCAAAAATACATTATTTTTAACAATAAACCTCAAACAGAAAGTTAAAAATTAAATGTCATTTTCTCACAATGTTACTTGATAACTTTATATATTTTTCCCCAAAGTATTTGGGTGGATAAGATAAACATAAATAATTTAGAAAAAGTGGCGTAGGACGAAAGTACCCTCGTAAGCGAATATGCTTCTGTTTTGTGTCTAAATTCGTAAATAACCCAAACCCTCCCCTTCACCCACCCCTCCGGCAAAGCCCTTTTTGGTCATTTACCATCCACCCAAATCATCTATATATTAATTTCCCCCATTTCTTTCTTCTTCGTCTTCATCCTCTGATGGTTGATTGTATTGCACCTCTGCCAAATTCTCTTCGTTTTCCTCCTTTCGATTGCTATAAATCTTTCAATTTTTTTTAAAGTTTTGATCTTTGATCACTCAGTTCTTTGAAATTAATTCATAATCGATTAAAGAATCAAAAGAAAACAGAAACAAGAATAGAGGAAGATTGAGATATTTGATTGTTGGATACCCTTTTCCTCCGTTTTCAGGGGATTTGGTCGTATCAATTCTTCTGTTTTGTAAGCGTAATCTAATGGGATTTCCGCAATTTAGGGTTTTTTCGTATTAATCATTTAATCCCACCTTTTTAGAAAAAGAAAGGAAATTTGTGTTTGTTTTATTATCGGAATTTGTAACTGGGTATGAAATTGATCGGAAAACGGTGATTTTGTTAGCAATCGATTGGGTTTTCCGATAAGGTGATTGTGTTGGTACCCGGTGGCGGAGCATGGATTGCAGAGTGTGTCCGGTGGCTGGGGACCCGTGGTTGATGATGGGGGGCAGTGGCTCCAGTGGTGGTGGTGGTGGTGGTGTAGGGGGGCAGATGTTGGGTGGGGCGTTTAGCCATGAAAGCGAACATGATTTAGCAGCCATGGTTAGCGATTTCTTGGAGAATGAAAGCGGTTGTGGCGCTGATTCACGCTGCAGTAGTGACAGCGATTCGGGTTTCTGTGAACTTGCTCATCTCGCCGACAAGATTTCGGTATCCCTCTTTCTCCATTCATGAATTCAATTTCTTAATGCGTCAATTATTGGTATTGAATAATGCTTTGTACAGGCTGTGTTTGTACGTTTTAGATTGTATTCTGTTTACCATTAAAATTGCGAAATTTTGTGAATGATGAATGAGTGATTCTTGTGTTAGATTACAATGTTTCACTCAGAAATGGTAATTTCCTTTGTGATTAACGAGATTATACCATGAATATTTGTAGCCAAACATTGATAAAAGTATGTTGAGTTGTGTTGAATTTTGATATGTTTAGGTGCAGTAGGTGAAACATGACAGTATCCTGATGTTGTGTTAGAACTTGCCTTTAATATATGTTGAAATATGTATGTTGAGTTTGTCCCAATTTTAAGAGTCAGGATGGCAATAGTTTTCTCATGTTTATTTTCTTATAATAGTAGGGTTAGTCTTTAATGAATGCAGTATAAAGTGTAGCAAAAGATACCAGTTTAGAAAAGAAGAAGGTGAAGAAATAGAGAAATGGTGTATAAACGAAACCTTAAATAAACATGCAATTAAAGAAGAAAGTAAAATCAAACTAAAAGTTTGACACGTTTTCTTTAGATTTGCCGTTTGTTTTAAGGGTACAACTAGCAGAGCAGATTGTAATGTTGGCCTTGACTATGCGAGTACCTGAAATTTGACTGGAGCATACTTGTATCTGAAATAGAATGGCTGTGTGTAGCTGTGTTTTTTAAATGAGCATAGGCCCTTCTAGAGTTTGTCCTACCGCACTTGTTACTTGTAGGACAAAACTCAAATCCTAACAAGTTTTAATCCATATGTCTTGCTTTCAGGACTGATATCTTATTTACCTTGGCTCCAATTTTAGTATATCGTAGCTAGTTGTAACTAGGCATAATGGAGAATGCAAACCCGTAAACTACTAATGATATAACGGATATATCATAAATGCGTACAGTTGTATGTGTATATCTAGTTAACTTATTATTTATCACTGATTTTTCCAACACAAAGAACACAGAATATAGTAAGAGGCTAGCAACAGTGGAAGTCAGCAAATTTCATATCGACATAAGTATTATGTGCTTATGTTGTTAAAGAGCCTCACACAAAAGGTTCTTTATGTGACTGAAAGCTCACCAGATGTTCTCTTTTCACCACAACTCCACCATTAAACGCACTCATGGTTTCGTTATTTTTAATTGTGATAATGGGTTGAATTTGGTAGAGAAGTAATCATTACAATCTACATTTATCATTCCTCGTGCAATTCTTGCTTAATTTGTGGTGAGAACTGAGAACTATGCAAAACAAAGACCATATTTGAATTTATAAGAGGTAATCTTGTGGACCAAAATTAAAGTTGTCTAAATTGCAATGCTTAAGGAGTTAAGGGTAAAGAAGTAAAATTTGGTTTGGTACTCTTTCAAAATAGGGATAGCTGTAATTGTTTTGGGACGCACTAGTTTTTTACAAAAGTTCATAAAATTGTTGAGAATAAGCGTATTGAGTGAACACCGTCGTTTTAAACAGCTACTCGTTTAGACCCGTGACATAACACGCCCTCCTTGCTTAATATTCCATCTATATGAAAGATAGAACAAATGGGAAAACAACATTTAGCGATCCAAACTATTGTTGTGTGTCTGTCATAAAACAAGAAATTATAAATGATTTTATAGTCAAGTGTTGGATATTTGGATGCTTTAATTTGATTATTAATCTGTATTATGCAGTACTACAAAGTTTTGCTGGATCAACATGAGATCGACATGCTGTCAGTGGTTCATTCTCTGATTTTATCTATTAATGCCATCGACCTCGAATTTATGAGATGTGTTTCATGTAATACTAGTTGCATAAGGTTCTATCTGGTGAAACTTCTGAGGCTTTCTGGTTATGATGCTGCTGTATGCACATCAAGGTGGCAGGGCACTGGAAAAGTTCCTGGAGGTAATGTAAAACCTAAATTATTTATTAAACATATTATGAGTTCCAGAATGTGAAATTTAGGCCCAAATGGACAAAACTGGGTTAATTTTGTTTTTTTGGTTGTTGTTTGGGCGAAACAACATACCCAAATGGGCTAGAACTAACACAATGGTAATAATGTACGGGTCAAATGGGTCGAATTGGGTTGGGTTGACCGGTTATCAATTTTGTGTTCAATTAAAATAGGAAAACTTTATAGAATATTAATCAAGTTTTAAGCTTGTTCCAATTAAGTCACTCATCCCTTTTTTTTTTTTTTGTGTGTGTGTGTGTGTTTCAATTAGATGACTCTATTTTGTGCTTTCTTTTAGTTGTGTTGCTAACATAAAATTTATTGCATAAAATGCAGGGGATCATGAATACATTGACATTATAAACTATAATGGTTCAGGAAATTCTGACCGCCTAATCATTGACATTGACTTTAGAAGTCACTTTGAGATAGCTAGGGCTGTTCCTTCCTACAACCGGATATTAAACTCTCTTCCCGTCGTTTATGTGGGATCATTAACAAAACTAAAACAATTTCTTCAAGTAATGGTGGAAGCTGCCAAATCATCCCTTAAACAAAACAACATGCCACTTCCTCCATGGAGATCTCTTGCATATTTGCAATCCAAATGGCACTCAGCTTATCAAAGGCAAATTCACCCTGAATCAGAACCTGCTTCTGGCCCGTTTGTTTCTCAGCGCAAACTCTGTAATGGGCACTTGAATCGGCTCAAATCTTTGATCCAATTTGAGCTGGAAACGGATAGGAACCATCTAAAGAAGCCTGTGGGTCGAGTGAAGGTCGATAGGTGGAGGAGAAAAACACCCTGAGAGATGTAAAGAATTTTACACGGTTTAAACAAGGTAACTAATAATTTAAACCCATCAAGATTGATGCTTTTTGGAAGTCCTGATGGGGTTCGTATACTTGATTTTTTTTATTTTGCACCTTTATTCTTTTCTTTATAGTTTTTTTTGTGGATTTCATTTTTCATCTTTTGATGATGATCTGATCCACGGTGTTTTGTTATGTGGATCTGAAGAAATTTTGGTTTGCTATTCTTTTACTTTCAGATTTGTTTATTTTGTTGAGTTGTTATAAGCGGTTGCTTGGACAATGTAATGTTCTTTAATTTACAGATGATAAAGTTTATTCCATGGTTATAAAATAATGATTATGTTGCTCTTTTGGTTTCTGAATCTGTATTCTTGAATGGTTGTAATGTCTTTTTAATATCTATATTACCCAATCCTTTTATTTACAACTTAAAGCCTATAGAATGTTAAGATATCTTATATGATGTCATTATAGTTCAAGAGTTTTCTAGTTTAGTTATTGGATATATGAATGTAACTAAATCTTATACTTTTCTTAACAACCTGAAGAGGAATATTGTTGAAAGTTCAGCAAGGTGATAGAAACCAAAATTACAACGACCAATGGGATAAATATAAACACCCATTACATACCAAAATTGAAAGAAACCCATTTTCCACATCGCGACCCATTTAATTTTGACTGATTCTTCAACCAGGGGAATAGAAGACGTTTTTTTTACACATAGCACCTCGCGTTTCTCTCCTCCCATATAGACTAATGGTGACGTATATGATATTTGGATTAACTTCTTCTTGTTTCCTCCTATGACCGAATATTGAATCTTCATTAAGTCTTTGAATAAGAAGGCATATATCGATGGTATTATAAGCCATGAACCAATGATTGTCCATTTTGCAAGGTGGCATGAGGTGAAAACATGATCACTAGATTCAGAGTATTCCCCACAGACCGGGCAAAGACCATTAGGATTGCTAAGTGCATTCACATCCCACCCTTTATATATTTGTGAGTGTGTTATCTATATTATATAGAATGATTTTAAATTCATCTCTATTAATTTTTTATTATTTTTTGAAAGTGGTTGTTAGTAGAGGAGAGATAAAATTTAATGATAAAGGTATTAAAAAATATTATTTAATTAAAAAAATAGAGAAAAAGTAGTAATTTTAATGTAATTATAGATATGAAGATGAAGAGTGAGATGTGAATGTTCTAATCCGTCCCCTGTCCCTATTCTTATAATTGCACTAAAAGTCACTACTTTTTTTTCTTCTTTTCAATTAAATAATATTTTTTCATAAGTTATCATTATTATTTTTTTTATCCACTCACAACCACTTTCAAATATATTAAAAAATTTATGGGAGTTGTACATTGTTTCCCCAAATATGAGAAAACACGGTACAATCCCTATAAATTTTATACCTCTTTTACTTACAATCATTCACAACCATCCCCCATAATATAGGATATTTACTCACATATATACGAGGAACGGGCTGTGAATGCTGTCAGAGAATCACCCCTTCAAGAGAGCATCCATCATGGTTCTTTCACACCCATTTAATTAATAACCTTAACGTTCATCCAAAACGATGATCATCGATACTTTCATTTAATGAATAGTAAGAGTCACATTGTATTTTTCCAACATTAGGAGGCAATATGTAATATGATCATATCATAGAGACCATTACTGTAATTAACGTTAATTTATATTTTAAGTATTATTAGGTTACGCTAGTATTTCCATCTGGGAAAATGATTTAAAGAAATCGAAAAAAAGGAATAGATGCGAGTTATGTGTAGACAAATAAGGTGTAAAAGTGAAAGTTATAAGGATGGGTTTGGTATCACTTTGAAAACAAGACATAAGCGAGATGCTGGGCTCGTAATCAAACAAACAAACAAAATATTGATTGCCGAATATTTCTTGTCAAAATAATCAAAATTTAACTATTAGTAATAGTCTTGATTTATTCGTTTTCTAGAAGGGACCGTATCCGAAAAAACCAACATTCACGAAAATCTCTAACCCAACTCTAAACAATTTTATTCAAAAAACCCTTAAACTTAAAATATTTTTATATTGAGTACTTCACTCTAATCATACGGTTTAAACTTACATGTTTATTAAACGTTATCTCAATATTTAAAAAAAAAAAAAAAAGTAACACCAACGGTCCGATTTCGCTTGTCGTAGATCGAGAATTCGATCTACTACTATATTCAAGCTTCCACAAGCAATCAGCAAACACCAGAACCCATGGCTTCTTTCCAACACACCTCCTTCTCCTTCTTCTTCTTCTTCTTCTTCTTCTTCTTCTCATCACCACCACCATACCTGCAACAACCTCCATCGGCGTCAACTACGGCACCCTCGGAGACAACCTCCCACCACCGTCACAAGTCGCCCACTTCCTCAAAACCCGCACCACCATCGACCGCATCAGAATCTTCGACGTCAACACCGACATCATCAAAGCCTTCGCCCACTCCGGCATCCTCGTCTCCGTCACCGTCCCCAACGGCGACATCCCCTCCCTCACCAACCCCCGCAACGCCCGCCGTTGGATCGCCACCAACATCAAACCCTTCTACCCCGCCACCAACATCCACTACATCTGCGTCGGCACCGAGGTCCTCCACTGGGGCCCGCAGAACCTCGTCGACAACCTCGTTCCCGCCATGAAGGTGCTCCGTACGGCGCTTGTGAAAGAGGGGTTTGATGAGATTAAGATCTCGAGCCCGCATTCGTTGGGTATCCTTCTGTCGTCGGATCCACCCAGTAATGCCTCGTTCCGACCCGGGTGGGATGTGGGTACTTTGGCTCCGATGCTTCAATTCTTGAAAGAGACCAAATCCGGGTTCATGGTTAACCCGTATACCTACTTCGGGTATTCTCCGGCGAATGCTAATTTTTGCCTCTTCAAACCCAACCCCGGATTGTTCGATAAAGCCACCGGAATAACGTAAATCATCAACCCTCGTGATAAATCTTATTAATTGAGCTATAGTCTAATCTTTTAATGCTTTATTGATGAATTTGAAGGTATACAAACCAATTTGATCAGCTGATGGACGCTGTGCACGTGTCGATGAAGAAGCTGGGGTACCCAGATGTGGAAATCGTAGTGGCGGAGACAGGGTGGCCGTCCGGCGGAGATCCGGCGAACGTGCACGCGAATCCGGCGAATGCGGCGGCGTATATCGGTGGGTTGATGAAGAAAGTTAACTCCGGTAACGGAACGCCGTTAATGCCTGGACGGAAGTTTGAGACGTATATATTTGCGTTGTTTAACGAGAACTTGAAAGGTCCGTCGTTGGATGAGAAGAATTTCGGGTTGTTTCGACCCGATTTTACGCCGGTGTACAATGTGGGGATACTGCACGCGGCGCAGGTGATTATTTCCTCCGACATTCAGTTTGACTATTTTGACTTTTCACATGTTACTTTACGGTGAAATAGGGTTTACGTGGCCCGTAAATAGTGAACACAGTAACCCACGCACCGAAGTTGATGACCACGTGCCCCTCACTTATTCAGAATTTTTGTTTTACTTGGTATTTTTATTGGTAAAATGTTTTTCAAATAAAATAATTAGATTTTTTAATACACCACACCCTTGCAGCCTTAACCATTAGATCTTATATGGCTAAGAGCATTCACAACCAGATCCTTATTTCAGGTGGGTGGATTCTTTGTATTATAGAGGATGGTTGTGAGTGGAAGAGATGGAAAATTTATAGGGATTATACCGTGAATCATCTATATTATAAAAGATGTTTGTGAGTGGTTGGGAGTGAAAGAGATAAAAAATTTATGGGGATTGTATCGTATTTTCTCATATTTGAGAAAAATAAATTTTTTTAAATTTTTTGAAAGTGGTTATAAGTGGATGAGTAAGAAAACTAATGACAAAGGTAATGAAAAAAAAAAATTATTTAATTGAAAATAAGAGAGAAAAAACAATAATATTTAGTTTACTTATAAGAATATGAACGAGGATTGGACGGGGAGTTTTATAATAAGAAATCAGTTTAGATTGAAAGTTAAAGTAGAACTCTTGATTTTTGTTGTTGATTATTAATTGGGTTAGACCATTCACATTATACATAAAATTTAAAGAATATAAACTAAGGTTTTATTTCTATTTTACATTTAGCTTTCCTATTCTCAAACTTGATCCCTATAACCTATTTATACTCCTCATGTTATGTTGTTAGTGTGGGTTAGTGGAAGAAAGAAAAAAAAAATTAATGTAAAAAATAAAGAATTATTATTTAATTGAAATTATGATAAATATAAGAAATGTGATACGGAAAGCTTTTTAAAGTTGAAAATATGTTTAGAGATGTGTATTTTAACTAAATTATACGTATAAAGACTTTATACGGGTATGCTTGAATCTTGTATGATATACAAAAGTACAAGACTCTGCATTTAGTCGGGTTAAACTATTTAATTCATGTACTATCACAAAAAAATCTAAAAGAATATTGCTTTTTGGTGGAAAGAATATAATGTCAGAAAGGTGCCGTTAGATCCTCACATGACCCTTTGATAATTGTAACTTTACTATACATATATAATTAAATATCTACGGAATAAGCTAGTGATGTTAACTTTTCACGGCTAACATGGTTGACGAATCTGTGTATGTATGTTCAGGCTCCTTCTCCATCACCGATGGCCGCCGCCACGGGCAATGCACCGTTGTCATCAGCCGATGCACCATCATCCTCGGGTGGTCCTTGGGACGATGCTCCTTTCTTTAACAAAACTACACCTTTGACGGGCTCACCAGCTTCTTCTACCGCGGGTGCTCCTACCTCCGTGAATGCCAATGTTCGTGATTCATCGCTAGGTACCACCACCGCGAATGTGGTTCTTGCCTCCAGGTTCGCTGTGGTGATCGTTTTAGTCATGACTTTATTCGTGTAGATCATATGTTAGAGTATCGCGGATTATTATTATTATATGACATTGTTTGGGAGTATTGACGGATGTTAGATTACTAGAAAGCATTCGAGATGTAGTCATACATTTTTTGAGACTTGTAATGTTCATTTTTTTGCTCGGTTGATGCATATTTGTAGACATTAATATTAAGAATCAGCGTCACATCACATCTACTGCTGTTCATCTTAGTAAAATTATGATCTTTTGCTAAATTTTAGTTATTCAATAAGTTAATAAGCTAAATAACATTTTCCAAATCATAAGAGAAAATTGGCTATGTAATGGAGTAATTTATGTACTTTATAGCAGTTGTTGGTTCTTTAAAGAACCAGTAGAAAAATATTTGGCTGCGGAACTGTAGAATTGATATCGTTATCGTAATCCAGAACAGACCCGACTAAGCAACCGGTTGGTATAGAAACCGGTTAAGACTCGGACAAAATCTACCGGTAGAAAAATATTTGGCTGCGGAATTGCAGGGTAACGTTGCTTACATTAGATCGCTTTGCTATCCAGCCCCTCCCTAGATCCTGCGCAAAACGGAAGCTAAGTCAAATATCGAATACGTCTTTGGTGAAAATTTTGTTTAGTTGTTGCTCTCTGTGTGTGTTTTGATAATAAGGTCTAATTTAATATGTTTCAGTTAATGATTTTTTGTTTTTTAATTCTGCACACATGAAGAATAGTATTTGTTGATAAGTAGAAAGTCATCAATAACTTTAAATTATATGTAAAACTTGATTCTTGGTTGAAAAGTGAAACTTGATTGAAACTAGTTTGAGAAACTTTAGTGTCGATTGGAAATTTATTGATAAAAACCCGACCCGACCTAAAAGTTATAACGTCGAGCTGAGAGAAACCCGAGCACCGGAAAAAGTTCTGATTCCGTCCTAAACCCATTGAATAAAATTTTTTATTCCGCCACTGCCTATACTTACGTTCAAGCTCCGCCGTAGTTGAGATCGGTTTGAGGACTATCTCCTCCATTGAAATTGGTTTGGAACCGGTTAATACATAATAGGTAAAATGAAAGACTTGGGATGAAAATGTAATGGGCCAGGGTTGATTCCCCGTTTGAACTTTGAATTGAAAACTTAAAGTTGATTTGTGGATTGTGGAAGGTTAACCAGGCCTTTTCTAGGCTTAATTGATTTGGTTTTGCGGTTTTGCTATAATTGAGTGGTCTTCTGTTGGGCCAGGGTCTATTAGTTTGAACTTTAAAGTTGATTCGGCCTTTGAGGAATGAAGACCGCGGAAGTTTAACCGGGCCACTTTTGGGCTTAATTGACTTCGGTTTTGCAATTGGGTTGGGCTCTCATCTTCAGTACTTCAGTTCAAGTAGTTTCTTGTTTGAAAAGAATGGATTGTTTTTTTAGAAAAGGCCTTTGGTCCGATGATACTCATATAACACGATGCCCCGTTCCTAATTAATCAGGTAGTGTTTGTTTTTTTCAAAAAGTTTTTCCCCGCCTCTTCATCTGTACGTACGCAGACGTGAGAAGACATTTTAAGAGGCAGTTTGTTTGATTTCCGGAATTCTTGCACGAGACGACATAAACCATTTGCTTCACAAGTCTTCTATCCTCTTCTCATACTCCACCTTCGTCAAAGTCCACCAAGAAACTCCACCTTTGCAGCCACCTTCCTCCAGCCGCAGCCACCAACGGCGATGCCTTCCTCCAGCCGGCTCCCCTCAGGCGACGCCTTCCTCCAGTCGCGCTCCTCCAGCCGGCGCTCCTCCACCTCCCTTTCCTCTCGATCTCTACCTCCACCCCCTTCCCTCCCGTCGCCGTCGCACCCACCCCTTCCCGCCGTCGTCGCACTCACCCCTCCCACAATTGTCATCGCACCCACCGCCTCTCACCACCGTTCTGCCGTCGCCGTCGCACCTACTGCCTTCCTCTGGTTAGTGGTTTGGGTATTTCAGATCCCCTCTTCTCGATTGAAGCTTCAATTTCCTTTGTTATTTGAACTGTGTGGTGATTTTACAGGTAATTGTGCTCAATTGTTAGAGGGGTGTGACAGTGTGGTTATGAGCTTATAGTATAGTGCGTATTTTCAAGTTCATGGTTAGTGGTTTGTTATTTGTTGGGTTTGTGATTTGGTTTG